>APFE030154982.1:2039-47235 GCA_000404065.3 Pinus taeda | reverse complement strand
GCATAGCTGAACCAGATTGACTTCTGCTGTTGGAATGCCTTCCCTTGTGAAAGCTCATATTCTATTCTCCATGTGTCTTTTAGTTGCTGAAAACTAGAGGTCTCCGTGTAAGCATTACTGATAGAAGGAGTTTCAGTCTGTGCATAGGCATCCTTGACACAGTGGAGTCCAGTGAGTTCAGTCTGTGCATAAGCATCCTTGACACAGTGAAGTTCAGTGACTTCAGTCTACGCATAAGCGTTACTAAAGGATCTCTGTTCTACAGTAGTTTGGGTGGGCCGCGGTGGTACTATGTCTTCCTCCACAACTCTTGGAAAAACTGCTGATTCTTGTGTGACAACATGCTGTTCTTTCTCTGATCCTGCAACTCCTGTTGGTTCTTGTGTGACAACATGTTCTTCTTTCTCTGCTCCTGTAGCTCCTGCTGGTTCTTGTGTGACAGCAGGCTGCCCTATTTCTTCTTTTACAGTTTTTAGAAAACCTGTTGGTTCTTGTGTGACAACGATTTTTTCTTTCTCTACTCCTGCCGCTCTTGCTGGTTCTTGTGTGATAGCAGGTTATTGCATTTCTTCTGCTGCTCTTCCTGCTAGTTCTTGTGTGATAGTAGGTTGTTGTTTTTCCTTTGCTGCTCTTCCTGCTGGTTCTTGTGTGACAGTAGGTTGTTCTGTTTTGACTACAACAGCAGGTTGCTCTGTAGCAGTAGGGGGTGGCGGATTAGCTTCAGTCATTGGGACCTGTACTATCTTATATCCTACTTGAGTGTACAGTTCACCACACTCACTGCACATGTACTCATTGTACTGACTCTTTTCTGTTACCGTCGCTACTCGTGTTAAGAAGTGGAGATTATATTCATTCTGATAGGCTTCCTTAACCATTATTATCTCCTGCTGATAATCTTTAATTTGAGATTTTAAAAACTCAATTTCTTCTTGCAGGGAGGCTATGGTAGGCGGGGCTTGCATACCTACAGGCTCTAGTGGATGAGAGGATTGTTGTTCCGCGTTCATTTGGGCATTTTCATCCCCAATAGGTGGTTCTTGTGTGTCACCTGTTGGGTCAGTGGCTGGTTCTTGTGTAGCAGCCACTTGCCCAATATCACCTTGGGTGTCTATTTTAGATTTTTCGGCAGGTGGTTCTTGTGTATCAACTGCCTCAGAAAATCCTGTCACAAAGCTATCAACGCTCTGCATCTCAGCCACAAAGGGTGAGGAAAGGGACTGTTATGGAATGATTGGAATACGGGGTGTTAGGATAATAGGTGGAGAACTGGGAATCAGAGGGCTGGTAAGTTTAACTGCTGCGGTTGACCATTTTCTCTGCCTCTTTAAGGAGGCAGGAAAATCAACAATTTTTCTTTTTCGGTCACTTTCCTTTGGGCTGGGGAAACTATCAGGAATAGTAGCTACTTTGATTGAAGCCCTGGTTCTTCTCCTTTTTGGTGGATTTTCAGTTTACTGTTGTTTTTTCCTTTTAAGAAAAATAATGGGGGTATTATCCTCAGATTCATCAGTGGAAATATGAAGCATAGGAGTAGATGGTTGAGCTTCATTGGGAGATGGGGTCCTCTGCAGGGGTGTTTCTACTGCTAATTGCTGAGGAATTTCTTGAGGTATTTGCTCTGGCTATTGGGGGACTTCCTGGGGTATTTGTTCTGGCTGCTGGGAAACTTCATCCTCCTGCTGAGGATCTTCTTCTATTTGCTGGGGAGGATTAATGACAGGGGGTGGTTGGATTAGAGCAAAGCCTCTGTTTATTAAGAGTTGGGCTAACCTGTGGTGTTTGAGGGAAAGGACTGGATGCTTCGCTTTTTCAGCATAATGTGACATGTTTTTCAGACAACCCAATAGATAATAGGGCATGTTTATCAACTGTCGATGACTCAAATGATTTAACAAAACGAAGTCGTGTTGGTAAATTACTTGGTAACGACCCTCGCAAGTTAAATATTGCTTGACAAACTCCACGACCTTTGGCCATGGTGGAGGCAGTGACTGAAGAGCGACCCCTCTGCATTTAGCTTCTACATGTTCACCCAGTAGAAAGAATCCTTGCCGCGCATTCAAAATAACATGTTTCCTGCTGAACCAGCGTATACCGTTGGTTGGTAGCCCAGAGACTTGGGCTACATCTTCCTTTGTTACCGGAATACGTACTCCCTAGACTGTAGAAAATCCTTCTCTTAAATTGCATGTGAACTCCAACACCTGCTGTGTGTTGAAGTCTAGGAGTCTTCTGAAGTAGTCTACCCACCCTGCTTGCAGGAAGATTTGATAAACCTCAGGGTAGAGTTCCAGTAGCGCTGTTGTGCCAGGTTCATAAGTGATCAGATTTCCTCCCATAGCTGTTGATTCAGAGAACAATCACGATACAGAGCCTAGTTTCCGAGTTTGAAACAGAGCAAACTATTACAAATGAGGATATGCCACGACAAGGTGAGTTTTATATATTACCGCGAGGAGTAAGGGTGGCAGCGATTAACGTGTTATGGAATAATTGTGATATTTTGGTAATCCCCCCCAAATCTACGGCTGAATGATTTGATTGGCAGTATAATGATTTCGGTAGTCGTATCACATCTCCGCATTAACTATAAATTAATATTCACACTTAAACATGCGTACCTTTACTTTTTACCTTTAGTCGCACGCAAAAGCCTTATCTTGTCTTTTTCTGACTTAGTCATAATTTGAACGGGTTTTTGATCGTGAAAACACAAGCGATCTGACGGGAAGTAGCAGTGACGACGTGTACTTATTGGAGTGCTTGGATGGTCCCTTGAATGCAGCGGAATATGTTCCATCAGGATGATAATTCGTTAAATGTTGGAATTAGTATTGCAGTGTTGAAAAGTGATATTTTGCCGGAACATAAGCTCGTGTGGTAGCCGCGAGGAGTGGTGTTACGGCAACGGAGAAATGATATTGTATTGACGGAAAGTGGTGTTGCAGCAACGGGGAATGACGGAAAGTGGTGTTGCAGCAATGGGGAATGACGGAAAGTGGTGTTGCAGCAATGGGGAATAACGGAAAGTGGTATTGCAGCAACGGGGAATGACGGAAAGTGGTGTTGCAGCAACGGGGAATAACAGAAAGTGGTGTTGCAGCAACGGGGAATGACGGAAAGTGGTGTTACAGCAATGGGGAATGACGGAAAGTGGTGTTGCAGCAACGGGGAATAACGGAAAGTGGTGTTGCAGCAACAGGGGAATGACATTGCATTAACAGAAAATGGTGTTGCAGCAACGGGGAATGGTGTTGCAGCAACGGGAATGGTGTTGCAGCAACGGGAAATGGTGTTGCAGCAACAGAAAATGGTGTTGTAGCAACAGAAAATGGTGTTGCAGCAACGGAAAATGGTGTTGCAGCAACAGGAAATGGTGTAAAACTTGACTTATGATCCGAAGAGCGTTCCCAAGCTGCAAAGTGATTCTTTTAGAATTTTTATTCTCTGCCATCCTTCGAAAGTAAGATCTGCAAAACAACTAATTGTAACATAGCAACCCCTTGGCAGGGATTATTAGTTAAGAAATCTAATCTAAGAATAAATAAATGAACAGAAATTCAAGTGCCTTGAGGGGCAGCAAATTCCCCCAAAAAAACATAGTGTAATTCTGCCATGCAGGTAGCTTTGAAATCCTCCTTAGAAACAGGCCGTTGATACGGATGGAGTCGGTATCCATTCACTAATAACGGTGTTCTATTATCATCAATCGTTAAGAGTTTGACTGTTCCGTTTGGAAACACAGCATCTATTTCATAAGGTCCTAGCCACCTTGTTCTCAATTTACCTTGGAAATTCTCGAAACGGGAGTCATACAGTAAAGCCCAGTTACCTTTCTGGAACTGCTTCTGCTTAATAGTTTTGTCATGCCATCTGGTTCTTTGTTGTTGAATCATGGTTGTTTGGTGGATGGCATCCAATCTTTTCTCGTCTAGCTCCTGCAGCTACTGCAACCTGGCTGTCTGTGCATCAGTCAAATCGAGGTTAACAGCTAAAGCAGTTCTTAAAGTTTTGATTTCAAACTCCAAAGAGAAAACAACATTTTTACCAAAAACTAACTCATAGGGTGAAAAGACTGTCGTGTTCTTCCAAGTGGTTCTATAAGCCCAAAGTGCTTCAGGCAGCTTTTGAAACCAGTCCCTCCTGTTCTCCTTTATTATTTTCATCAGAATAGCTTCTATGACTTTGTTGGTGCTTTCCACTTGCCTATTTGACTGGGGGTGATAAGGTGTGGTCATTCTATGCTTCATATAGTATTTTTACAATGTGTCTTTGAAGCCATGAGAATTAAAAGGAGGTCCTCCATCAGTGACTAGCTCCCTAGGAAACCCAAACCTAACAAAGATTTCTTCAAATAAAAATGTTAATACTGATTCCTCATTAGCTTTGATAAGTGCCTTAGCCTCTACCCACTTAGTCATGTAATTTGTACATACTAGTATGTAAACTCTTTGATTAGATGGAGGATTAATGGGACCTATAAAATCTAGTGCCCATCTTTCAAATGGTTCAAGAATTACCTGGGGATTGAGTGGCATTTCATCCCTGTGATTAGGCTGGCCCATTCTTTGGCAACTATCACAGGCCCTGACATATTTCTTTTCATCTTTGAAGATTGAGGGCCAGTAATATCCCATCCTGAGAACCTTGTGTGCTGTTCTTTTATCCGTGAAATGTACTCCACAAGGTCCATCATGGCAAGCTTTCAATACATCATAAATATGATCTTCACCAATGCATCTCCGAATCTCCTGATCGAGTCCTGTGTGGAACAGATAGCCGCTTATCGAGCTGTACCTAGCGCTCTGCTGAATAATTTTCCTTTTTTCTCTATGCGATAGGTGTGATGGTAATTTTCCTGCAACTAAGTAGTTAGCAATGTCTGCATACCAAGGTGAGTGAGCAGAGATTGTAAATAAATACTCATCGGGAAAAGAATCATCTACTGGAATATTTTCATTAGTTTTTAACCGAGAAAGAAAGTCAGCAACTACATTTTCTTTTCCTAGTCGGTCTACGATTGTGATATCAAATTCCTGTAATAACAGTAACCATCTAGTGACTCGAGCATTTGTAACTGATTTATTCATTAGATATTTAATGGCCGAGTGGTAAGTATGCACAAAAGTAGTATAACCAGTAATGTAATGCTGAAATTTGTTGATAGCATAAATAACTGCTAGAAATTATTTCTCAGTGACTGTATAATTAAGTTCTACGGGAGTCATGTTTTTACTAATAAAATAAATGGCATAGGGAAGACCATTTTCTTCCTGTCCCAGGACAGCTCCAATGGCAATGTCTGAGGCATCAGAGGATATGTGAAAGGGGAGTGCCCAATCTAGTCCTCTCAAAATGGGAGCTATGGACAACTGATGTTTAAGATAATCAAATGATTTTTCACAATCATCAGTCCACTTAAATTCAACATTTTTCGTTAGTAACACAAACAGAGGGGAAGCTATCTTAGAAAATTCTTTGATAAATCTTCTGTAATACCCTGCATGTCCTAAGAAACTCCTTACTTCTATCTGGGTTTTGGGGATAGGGAGGGTCAAAATTACCTGTATTTTTGCAGGATCGACTTGAATTCCTAATAATGAAACAAAGTGGCCTAATACAATGCCTTCATTCATTATCATATGGCATTTCTCAGTACTTAAGGCAAGATGTGCTTCTATACACCGCTTAAGTACTTTTTCAAGATTCTGTAGGGCATCTTCAAAGGTTGTTCCATAAGGAGTGAAGTCATCCATAAAAATTTCTAAGGAATCATTTATCATATAAGAAAAGATCCCTATCATCGCTCTCTGAAATGTTGCTGGGGCGTTACATAGCCAAAATGGAAGAACCCTATAAGCAAAGGTCCTCCAAGGGCTAGTAAAAGTGGTTTTATCCTGATCCTGGGGTGCGATCCTTATCTGATTATATCCGCTAAATCCATCCAAAAAGGAAAAGAATTTCTTACCAGCCAAGTTATCTAATACCTGATCAATGAATGGTAAAGGGAAATGGTCTTTTTGGGTGGCCTTATTTAGGGCTCTATAGTCTACACATACTTGCCATTTCCCATTTTTCTTGGGTACTATTACTAGCGGAGAAACCCATTCACTATCAGATATGGGATATATAAATCGTGCATTTAACAATTTTTGAAGCTCTTCTTTTACTATTTCCCTTAGATTGGGGTTCATTCGTCTTTGGGGTTGACAAACTGGTCGAGATCCTTCTTTAATATAAATACGGTGAGTGCACAGTTCAGGAGAAATCCCTTTCATGTCTGTATAATCCCAAGCGAATGCCTCTTTATTTTCTTTGAGTAGCTTCATTAACTGCTGTTTTTGATCATCCGTTAGATTAGGATTTATATTTAATGTTTTACCTGGTTCAATCTCTACAGTTATACTTTTGGAAGGATTGCCAGCTAATATCTGAGGTAAATTTTCAGTTTCAAGGTTGTTCTGGGATTCTGATTCTAGGATTGCAGTGAGGTGATTATGTATTTCTGAGCTAACCGAAGAAGGTTCAGAAATAAAGTTGCTGATTAGTTCATCTTCGGTTAAGTCTTTGAGAGTTAAAGCTTGTCCGACAGTTAAAATAGGTTGGGTTTCCTCATCCTCATAATCTACCCATATTGAATTATCGTTATTAATCATGGGTGTGGCACGGGGATAAAGAGTTAGTTGTTTGGTTTCCTGCCCATTAGATATTGTCATTGATCCAGACCTACAACTGATGAAAGCATCTGCTGTAGCCAGCCAAGGTCTTCCTAGAATTAATGGATGACCCCCCAACTTTGTTTTAGTTTGTAACACCACAAAGTCAGCTGGGTAATTCCAAGATTCTACAGAAATTACCAAGTCTTCAATGAATCCTTCAGGTTTAATTGTAGAGCGGTCAGCCAACTCTAGAATGGTTGGAGTTTCCCTAATTAAGTGTTTCAACTGCAGTAATTGTGCTGTCTCGAGTGTCATAATATTTATTGCTGCACCTAGATCTACTAGAACTTTAGAGACAAAGGTTTTGCCGACCTGAACTGTTACTGTAGGGTGACCAGGGTCACCATATTTCATAGGGGGGTCTTTTTCTGTCATCAAAGCAGTAAGTTCTCCCATCACATGAACTGTGAGGGGTTCCTTGGCTTTTCTTCCAGGATTTTTAATACAAATATCCCTAACAGTTCTGGCATAGATAGGGACATCTCTTAGTGCTTGCAATAATGGGATTTTGACATATAAATTTTGCAGTTCTCCTAAAAGGTTAAAAGCTGGTGGCTCAAACGTTTTAGTAAGAGCCAATCTTTCAGCAAAGGGTGGCTCTGCTGTTTGGACAGTCTTGTTAGAAGATGATTCAAGAATTTCAGTATCTTTGTTGGATGACTTTTCCTTTCTAGTTTCTTCTTTTTCAGAGTCGGTAATGTCATCTATGATGGGTTCAACTATCCTCCCAGAGCGTAAATGGATGTCATTACATTGCATAGGGGAGACAGGTTGATTTTGAATATCGATTACCTGCAAGGCTTTATTATTGTTTGGGTTGGGATTAGGTTGCACAGGCAGTTGGGGTCTGATTGACTGGTTATTCTACGGGGCATTAGATGGTAAGGAAAGAGATTGCTGGTGTTGAGGAAATGGAATCTGCTGGGCTGCCCAATTTGGATTCCATTGATTGAAATAAGGTTGTTGAAAAGTCCAGGGATTCCACATAGTAGGGTCAGTAAAAGGAGGATTTGGTTGCTGCATAGGAAATTGCATCGGATTAAAGGGTGGGTATTGCATTTGATTCATGGGTGGGAAATTTGTTTGAAAAGGAGACTGATTATTCCAACGACTAAATGATGTGTTAGAACTCATACCTTGTCTTTGTGGCCATTGCCTCCTCTATGTCATCAGGTACACTGCTTCAGCTTCTTCTTCAGTTGATTGCAGCGCTGCCTTTATTCCTGGAAAAGAAGGGCATTGCTGAGTTTCATGATCCTTTTCACAAATGGTACAAATTGGTACCTTATACAATGGACATTCCCGTAGTGGGTGCTTTCCTCTGCATTTGGAGCAAAAGATAGCCAGGGAAGCTTCTGCTTCTGCCTGTTTCTTTTTAACCTGCAGAGCATCAATTTGTGAAGCAAAGGAGCTTAACATTTCAGTTTTAAATTCTTCAAGCAGATTACCTATTTCGGCTCGTGTTGCTCCTCCACTTGTTGAATTCTGGACTCTTGAATATGTACTGTCCCTGGTTTTAGATCTGCTTGCTGCTCCTCTGGAACACCTCATGCAGAGGTTGATAATCTCATCAAATGGTTCTTTGGAAATATCCCCTTTTCTGAGCATATTTAACATATATAGGTAGTCATCTCGTACTCCTTTTAGTAATATTGTCTTCAAAATATCCTTACTCATGGTTGGGTGATCTGATCGCTGCAGATTATATTGCAGTCTTTCTACAAAGTCCTCCAGATTCTCGTCCTCTTTTTGAACCATTTTGAACAATTCTTCCTTCCTTTCTCTTGTTCGACAGTAATCTTGATATTTTCTCAGGAAATTTTCTTTCATCTGATCCCATGTGGTGATTACCTGAGCCCCTAGGCTCATAAACCATCTTAATGCGTTCCCTTTCAGTGTTGTTGGAAACAATTTTAACTTCTGAGCAGGAGTTACATAATCATAACTTCTACACAGTATATCAAATTCAAAGAGGAACTCATCGGGATCTTCAGAGGATAACCCATGAAAATTAGGCAATTCCACAGGTGGAATATTTTTCATAGGGACTGCTCCTCTTGGGAGATCCCCAATAGGAAATTCCAGGGTGGAAAGTGAGTTTTCCCCCCTTCCTTCTGCTCTGTTATCCTCCATTATTTTTCTCCCCGAATCACTGGCTCTATCTTCAGTATCTTCTGTTCCTTTAGGTTCTTCTACTGGTTCCTCAATGTGCTCTGGTGTTTCCAGCTTCCTTTCAGGCCCTAATACTTCCTCTGTATGATGATCTATTTGGGAGGAATACTGGATTTGAGGTCTTTGGGAACTCGTTCTCTGAGATGTCTCAACTTTTGAAATGATCTTGTCGATAAAAGTTTTTCTTCCGCCTCCTGTGCCCTTACCGCCTGTGAAGTTAGCTTTCTTGCGTCCTCTCATGCACTCTGTTATTCTAAAGAAAAATCATTAATGCCTTAAAAAATTTTAGTCGCCTTCCCCGGAAATGGCACTAAAATGTTGGTCGCTCGAATTGTTATTGATTAACAGTCGAGTACCACATTAATTTGTCAACCCGGGAAAGTCCTTTTATTTCAAAGGTGACCTCGTACTGTATGCACTTTAATTTCAAAAGCATTAAAAGATGTAGTAAAACAAATCTAATTCCTATCAAACACTTACTCTGCGTTACAAAAGTCTTAAACTATTGCAGAAATGAAATGAAGTTAAGTAAAGGTAACAAATCTACAGAAAAATTATGGTTGTTTGTAACAGAGGACCAGGACCCTGTCCTCAGAATAAGGACGTCCAGAACCTGCCTCTGTGATCAGTCGCCAATACACACCAAAATCCTATTCACCAGTGACACACTTCTCACAGCGCCAATCAATTAAAGGAACAACGTATCAGCAAAAGGGAAATACCAGAAGCAAGGCTAAACACATACATAATTAACACACACTTAACAGGAAAGGAATGGGTGAATCTTGTGAAGAAGGTGGGCCCTGTCCCTCTCACAAGATTCCCCTGCACACAAATACTAAATTGAAATGCTCAGAACAAAACTTTATTCATCTGCCAAGAGTTCAATTACAACAGAGGTTCCGACCGTCAGCACTACAATAATTCAGTATCACACGCTAGTCTTTCAACTGTAGATGTCTCCTATTTATAGAGGATACATCTATTACAATAGATTGTCCTACAGTTTAATAAAAATAGGAAATTGATTCCTATTACAGCATACTGTTACAACAATATATATTTTTATCATCCTTGGTTAATCGGTTCTTTCCACTGTTGCAAAACAGATGGTCTTCGTCTATTTCCTCGGATTCCTCCTGCTATCCTCGGTTATTCTACTTTTGTTGCTGATTCGGTACATCTTAACCGTCCCTCAAAATACTTCACGCTTTTCCTGGTGTTCCCGTGTCTGTGGTTGGATTGACTTGATCATGCTCTATCATCATCAGTCGAGTATAGCCCTGCCAACTTTAGACAGTTGCTGTTGTGAATTAAGACATTTCCTGCTTTAGTCAGTTGCTGCTTCTGGTGTTGCAACAACTGCACAGTTGCTGTTCCTGGTGTTGCAGCAACTGTGAATCATGATTTTGTGGACTTTGAACAATTCCAATCAACTGTCAGCGACTTAGCTAATTTCCAAAGGTTAATTGTAAAGATAACATGAATATGTGTTGAATAATTAATCATATAGCGAATGAGGAGAGTTACTTCATACCTTGGGATGATGAGGTCAAAAATGATATCAAGGGTTTCAATTCATAGGTTAAAAAGAGTAATATCATAACAAAATGTAGGGTCAAAAATAGACAATTCAGGGTCCTAACACTTATCAAAGGAAAGACGATCCATTGAACGGTTATTGATGAAGGTGCCTCTAACCACATCATGTTAGTTTCATGTTGGAAATCCATTGGCTCTCCTCCCCTTAACCAATCTTCGAACACCTTGGAAGCCTTTGATGGAAAAGGTTCATGACCATACGATATTCTCATGAAATTTCCGATTACATTAGAAGGAAAGATTGTTGAATTATAAGTAGAAGTTGTAGATGCCAATCTCAACTACAACCTTCTTCTCGGGCGAAGCTCGACTCACACCATGTTTTGTGTGGTGTCTTCTTTGTTCCACGTACTTTGTTTTCCTCATGAAGGGAAAATTATCATGGTTGATCAATTTTCCTTCTTTTCTTCTGGTTCATCGAATGGTAACGTTCCTTATGTGGGGAATATTGAGATTCCTTATGAGAGTGTGGGAGAAGGTCTCTTCAAATACTCTACTTTAATGGGTACCTTTTCTCTCCCACCTCCAAATGTTTAGTCAGTCAATATGATCTCAGATTCTACGGATCCTTGGATTATCCCTACCAATGGTCAAATTGACTCATTCGGCGATGATATGCCTTTAAGTCCATTGGAGATAAATTATCAAGAAATTGTCTTAGCTTCGATGGCTGCTTCAGAAAGTCAATTGTCTTCAGTATGAACCTAGAAACTTACGTGCCATCTCCTTGGCTTGGTTCTTGGGATTCTCTGGATCCTTTGAACGAGACATTCCCCACTAATGATAGTATCGTGGAGGTCATGTCTTTGGACGAAGTTCTATGGAACAGTCTACATCATCATTATTCCTTTCTCCTTAGCCTCGATGAGATGCCTTCCTGTTTTGAAGCGTCTGTTTCTCATTCTCCTAAACCTCCACTTCAGCCACCTATCCGGGTACATGAAGTCTTGTTAGAGGGTAATATGGCAAACATCACTGCTACGATGCCTCTTGACATTTCTGTTAAACCAAGAATTGTCGAGAACATTCATATTGGGGTTTCCTATTCTCAAGATGAGATCAAGATTTATACTTAGATTTTTAAAGAATTGCGAGACATTTTTGCTTGGTTATACAAGGAAATGCCTCGTATCGATCCAACGATAGTGGTGCATGAGATTCCAACTTATCCTGGTGCTAAGCCTGTTCAACAACGGCTTCACCCTGTGCACCCTCGAAAGGCTGTTGCAATCAAAGTAGAAATAGAGAAGATTTTGAAAGTAGGTTTCATTTATCCTATTCCATTGACGGATTGGGTCTCCAATATTGTCCTTGTTGCCAAAAAGCAGGGCACGATACGTGTTCGTGTTGATTACTCTGATATAAATCACATGGATTGGGTCTCCAGTATCATCCCTATTGCTAAAACGTAGGGCACGATATGTGTTTGTGTTGATTACTGTGATACAAATCGCACATTTCCTAAGCAAAATTATCCTACTCCCTTTATCGACCAAATCATTGACGAATGTGTTGGGAGTGAGATTTTTTTGTTCATGGACTATTTTTTTGGCTATAATCAGATTAACATTTCACCCACCGATTAGCATAAAATTGCCTTTATCTATCCCTGGGGTACTTTCTCTTACAAAAAGCTCCCTTTCAGTTTGAAGAATGCTAGCTCTACCTTCCAACGAGCAATGTCTTATGCATTTCATGACATTCGACACATTGTTCAGCCCTACCTCGATGACTTACCAACTCATCCAACTAAACGTCATGACCATCTGGATCACTTAAGAGCCACATTTTTACGATGTCAGCATTACAATATTCGTCTCAATCAGAAAAAGTGTGTGTTTTGCATCGAGTCTAGCCGGATCTTAGGCTTTGTGGTGTCTCATGAAGGTATCGAGATTGATCCTTTGAAACTTGAGGCCATAGTCAATCTACCCCCCTACATCACTGATGCAATTGCAGAGCTTTCAGGGAAAAGCTAATTTTCTCTGTCGGTTTGTCCCTAATTACGCCAAACTTGCCAAAGGTTTTACTCACATACTTAAGAAGGGGATCCCTTTTATTTGCGTTGAAGTTGCCCAAGAATCCTTTGATTCTTTAAAGAACACCCTGATTAGTGCTCCTTTATTGCATCCCCCCGATTACTGTCGCAATTACTTCCTGTATTTGGTTGCAATTGATACCACTATTTCTATGGTGTTAGTTTAGGATGACAATGACATCAATGAACACGTGGTTTATTATCTGAGCCAAAATATTCTTGATATTGAGTCTTGATATGCTCATGTCGAGAAGCTTGCATTTGCAATAGTTCATGTCGTCCAAAGATTTCGACACTATATCCTTTGATGAAAAACCACCGTGATTTCTAATTGGAACCCCATGACATATATACTGACTCGCCAGTTACAAGGGGGAAAATACTCCAAATGGATCGTGATCCTGTAGGAGTTTGATTTGGAATTTACTGCTGCCAAATCAAAGAAATCGCTCGTGCTTGCTGAGTTAGTCTATGCTCTTCCATCTACAAGCGACCCAACTGATTTTATTGAGTAGATACCCGATGAAAATCTGTTTCTGATCAACACTCTTGACCCATGGTATAGTGATATTATTGTTTATCTCCAAACCCAGACTTTCCGATCTGAGTTGTCCCGATCCAACTGACGCCGCTTCCGACATCAGTCCCAACCCTATCGGATCATCGACGATACATTGTATCGGCTCGGTGTGGGCTATGTCCTTCACAGATGTCTCACCCTTGGAGAAGTTGAGCGAGTCTTAAATGATTGCCACTCTGGTGCTTGTGGTGGTCATATGTTTGGATATGCCACTCCTAAGAAGATCCTCTGTGCTGGTTATTTCTGGCCTTCTATCTTCAAATATTGCGTTCTAGCTGTCCAAAAATGCCATGAATGCCATATTTTCAACCACAAGCAGTGCACCCCACTTGCACCCCTACATCCCGTAATTACTGTTAGCCCATTTTCCAAATGGGGCATTGATTTCATGACATGTAACCCTCGCTTGTTTGGGGGGCATGGTTATATCATCGCCATCGACTATTTTATGAAATGGGCCAAGGCGATGCCTACATACAATGCTGACAGTATTACTGCTGCTCAATTCCTCTTTAACCACGTCATAACACGTTTTGGTGTCCCTCAAGCTATCGTGACTGACCATGGATCACATTTTCGTCATCACATGATGGTAGAGCTAATTGCTCAGTTGGGCCTTCGACATGATAGCTCAACTCCTTATTATCCACAGGCCAATGGCCAGGTTGAAGCAGTCAATAAGGTTTTGATCACTATGCTTTGGCATACCGTTGGGAAGCACCGAAAGGATTGGCATTTAATGCTATTCTCAGTTCTTTGGGCTTACAAAACTTTTGCTAAGATGACCACTGGATTCACTCCATTCCAGCTGGTGTACGGTTTAGAGGCAACTCTTCCAATCGAATGAAAAATCCCTTCACTTAAACTAGCTATCGAAATTCTTTCGAATACCTCACCTAAAGAGGAATGACTATTGTATATCAAGAGAATTGACAAGACTCATCACATAGCTGCGATAGTCATCGAATCTGAAAAGAAGCGAGTCAAAGCTCATTTTTACCAAACCGTATCTCCTCGCACTTTCGCTGAAGGGGGCAGGCAAATTTGAACCAATGTGGCATGGGCCCTACATCGTCAAGCGTGTCTGACAGAAAGGTGCCTGTGAGCTATGTGATTATGAGGGAAATGCATTGTCACAACCCCGTAATGGGTTGTATCTCAAAAAGTATTTTGCGTGAAATTCGTGTAATAACTTTTGTACATTAGTGTGTTAATTAATTAGTGTACGTTTCTTTTTATTTTTGGTGTGTTTGTTTGCTTTGCAGACATATGTTTTTATGCTTACCTTGTGTTCCACTTGGTTTGCAGATGTCATCAGGTCATTACATTGGTTTTGCTGATGGTGCTTTTCATAGCACACTGAACCTCTCTTTCACAACATGGGTACTCTATGACCCTAATGGTGAGCTGATTAACTTACAAGGTATCTGCCTTAGTCAAACAACCAATAATATTGCTGAATATAGTGCAGTTATTGAACTTTTGTCAAAAGAAGTTGCTCTTGGCATTAAGGATTTAGTTGTCAAGTTGGATTCACAGCTTGTCGTGTTACAATTAAACAATCATTACTCAGTAAGAAATCCACAAATATTGCGTATGTATCTACGTGTTAGATTGATGGAAAGAAATTTGATTACATTACAATCAACATATTCCACGTAATGTAAATACATTAACTGATGCATTAGCAAATCTTGTTCTTGATAGACATTTACGTCATTTATAAAACTGAATCATGTTATGAACACATAAGTAGAAATAAAACATATATCTATATATATATATATATATATATATATATATATATATATATATATATATATATATATACATATACATACACAATATACATAACATATACAATACTAACATACACATAACATAACATACATACATACATACATATCATACATACATACATAATATATATATATATAATATATATATATATATATACTATATTAATATAATAATATATATACATATATACTATTAATATATATATAATATATATAGATATATCGTGTGCTGGAGTGTTTACATCAAAATGTAAAAAAATAGAGTGTTTTGGGACACTTGGCTTTCAAAGCCTACAAAATGTGTAAAAGACCTAGATAAACTATCAAACTGCACGGTTCTCATGATAACATGAGACCACCCTAATTACTCGGCCTAGCAGCCGACACAGTCTCGCAAAGAGTCCCACAGTATGTCTTTGCCAACACTGTGGAGCATCATTGATAGTGGCATAATATGGAACCCCTCGAGTTATTGCCTCCAGATTTTGTTCCATCTCAGCTAAGGGGTCAACCCCTTCCTCATAGTCCACACCCACTATCGGCTGAGCAACTCATCGTGCTATTAACGGCATGCCTGGTGGTCTCTCTTGTACCACATTTGCACATTTATCATAAGTCAAGTATCAGTTTACATTTTTATAAAAAATCATAAAACTTGAAAAAAATCCAAAAAACAAGTTTTTACCTGCATCGGTCCACTGTTCACCTGGTGGCAGAAGTAGATCTGGATCCCACCTGAAATCTGTGCCAACATAAGCGTAGTCATCTACCACAAGTAGTTGGCGTTCAAGCCAAGCGAAGAACTATGGTGGATAATGTATATGTTGACTCGTGCCTCCTCAAGGCATGAGCTGGCTCCATCTCACAAGTCTCTGATCTCGGGGGGAAGGATGTGGTACTTTTGCCCACTGATACCAGAACAGGGGCACTCACTCCAAAAATAAGGTCAGCAGTATAGAACCAAACTCAAATTGCTTCAGGTGTCCATGCTTACCCTTGGTCAGTTGTCGCTTCATGTTCGCCAAAAGGCCTCCACACCAATTGAAGACATTGGAGGTCAAACATACGATAACATACTAAAACTAAGACTTTGAAGCCTCATGCAAGGTTTGTATGCTGGATACACGTGCCATGGTGAACAAAATGTTTCTCAAGACGAGGTTGTTGGTGATTGTTGCTATCTTCACCTTACCTCCGTTGGTTATCTTGGCACTACGACAGTATCTCTGGACTAGACTCCTGGTACTCTCACCTCCTTGGCGAGATCCAAAGAGTTGAACTCCTTCTCCTCAGTGGAATAATCCCATGATGAAATAGATGTCCATCTCCTTAAGTTCCATTTCTTGACCTTTTATGATGAAGATCTCTTGATTTGCATCCCAAAGGATGATCAGATAAGGTAGTAATTCCGTCTGAGCCCTCAACCCTGTGGTCCTGAAGAATTTTAGTAGTCCACAATCCCTCAGAGCATTTATGGATGTCGAATCCTAAGATGATTATAATTCTTTGGCCTCATGGCCTCTTTCTTTCCACTCCAATACCATATTATTTTGCATAAACAACATTTAAACACTTATTAATGCTTTTTACATGGATCAAAATCAACATTTTTTTGCTTAAAAGAGAGTTTTATATCTCAAAAAATCGCTCTCGGCGCCATCACGCCCGTTTTTATAAATAGTGTGATGACATCGCGCGAGCCTTTAGGCTCGAGTGTGACCATCACGGGTCTGATGACCATACCTGCAATGGTCGCCAACGACCTAAAATTTCAAAATCCTCCTTTATAGCATAAAATTTACCATTTAAATTGCATAAAAAAGTAATGAAATGCAAGAGTAGCGATGAGGCTCTTACATGTCCTAGACGGATCATGAAACGACACCCTAGATCTCTTGCATCAACCACTGGAAAATCAAGAGAATTAGGGCACAAAAGCACTTTCAGAGCTCAGTTGGTAAAATGGTAAAAAATGAAATTACTTTTACCTATTTATAAGTTTTGAAAGTCATTTTGTCAAACATTTTCTTAATATTTTAATATTTTCTCTCGATATTGGTGATGGGTGTGTTTCTTGTGTAGTTACAGGTGCCTTCAATGTGAACAATGATCATTATTGACCGATTCTGGGAGTTTTATTTTATCTTTTTTTAGACTCATTAAATAAACGAAAAAAGAACCCCCCTGGAGTCATCTTTCAGCTCTTTTCTAACTCTCTAAAATTGAAAATATTACTGAGTACTTGTCGTTTTGAACTTGTTAAAGTAAATGAATTGACATCACCTTAGTATATGTTTACCCCTTTTTCAGGTTGAGATTGACTATTTACAAAAAAGGTACACCTTGGTCGACATTGTCAAGAGGTTCCCTCAGATGTTGTTTTCTGCCTTTTCGAATTCGAGGCACAAATTATGAAAAGGGACATGTGGGAGTTTTCTTTTTAGTTTCCTTTTCAAACTCTCTAAATATGAAAATATATCGAGCTATTCTTACGTCAGGCTCGTTAAAACTTTGTGACGAAAGACTCGTCACCATGATGAGACCGAGCTTCTCCTTCCTAGGGCTCATAAAAATTACTAGGATGGATTCATTCAAAGAATGAAATTACATGACAAGCATATTCTATCCTCTTCAAGTTTGTGATAAAAAATAATTGGGGTACTCGCTATAAATAACAGAGGAAAAATGAGGATGAGACATCCTTTGTATAGACAACATGTCGCTCTTTAACATGACACTCTTTTGATCTCGTGTCGGGTTTGGGATATCCTTATTTAGTCACTTGTCCTCCTGGGTTTAGGTAATCCTTTTTGCCTCTCAGTTGACTATTCCACACTGTCATCATGACCTTTAGTCCTATGTTGAGTCAGATGATGCCACACTCTAGAGTCATGTCGCCAATATGGTCAAGAGAAGTCCAATATGCAGTTATTTACCTATACATTGTTTGAGTCATTGCTACGGTCTTTAATATCATACCACTTTATTCCTTGTTTCATGTCGATGATGGGGGGTTCATCATTTCCCTCCTTCAACGGGTTACTTCCTGTTGACTTCGGCTCATTATCCAGGAAAATGACTTAGGAACTCCCTTTAAGTACCTTAGAGCTGGCATGCCCTAATGGCGAGTTCTTCGTACCAGGCAACATGTCTTCATTATTGGCTTTCGATCAGTAAATTACACGAGTGTTCGAACTCAACTTCATTATCACATTCATGGATTGTATTGTTTTACCTTGAGAGCCATTGTCGTTATTGGTTTATCTCGTACTAGTTAACACTCTACATCATTGGTTGGTAATAAGGTGGTTTTCTAGCATGTTCGACTTCAACACATTTATTCGCATGTTAGAATTCGTACATTGATCAGGTCGGGATGGAGTGCAAGACCCTGAGTCTTGTTTGTTATGACTCAGACTCCATGGAGTTATATGTCATTCATGATTGTACACATGTTTCTACTATACGGATGGTTGTGACCATACCATGAGACTTTATATTTATGATGATCCTTGTTATCTGGATGGCTTTGCCCATACCATGGATATTTTATCTAGGCTTCATCATCCGGATGGCTACGTCCATGCCTTGGATTCATGTCTTGATCTTAGATACGTATATGTATATGCATCCTTGATTTGCAGGTCTCCTGATAGTGTGTGTCTCATCCTTGCCAAAAGCTCGTAAATCATCTCAGCCATCACTCCTCGTTTTGCCTTCATGCTTTAGGGGGAATTTGTTACACAATATTTTGTCACACCTCCTGCACTTCCATGTGACATACCCTAAAGTTCCCGAAACATGATCATTATACCATATTCTCATCCATGTATATACCTTAGATCCCTCCTTTAACTTTTCTTGGAAAATATCTGGAGCTTTCTATGAAGAAATGGCTCTTGAAACCCTAAAATGAGGGTCATCACTTTTATGAAGCTCAAAACCGCCATGATCGCCTGTTGCACCTTGTTAAGCCACCAATGACATTGCTCTATTCCCTTTCATACTCACGATGGTCTCAAAAAGGAAATTTTCCCAAAGAGGATGAGAAGCTTCGTGATATAGAAGCTTCCAGAGCAGTGAGATGGAGGTGGTTTTGCATAGATGAGGTCGAATCCTCTTTATTTTGACCTCTTGGTCTCATTCCTATGAGCTACCTCCTTGAGATGTGGGCCTAATCGTATCTTTGGAGGAGTCCTAACTCCCTCTCCCGGCTTATAAATTCCTCCTCTCCCATTCCCAAATGGTTTATCTATGTCCATTTGCACCCATATGTTGAGCTTGTGCTTAGAGGATATTCATTAGACTTGGAGAAGGAGTGCTTGGAGAGTTTCTTAGCTTGGACTTGGATTACCACTCAAGGAGAGCATTTCAACGTCAAGGCTATGGTTGTAAGCTTCCCTTTATTCTTTAAATAATAATACAACTGCTGGTTCATCTTCCCAAAATATATATGTCCATGTATGTATTGGCTTGGCATTCCCTAATCAACTACGTAGGTTATGATTGGATTTTCTAATGGTTTTGGAATGCTTTGTTGTATCTTGGTTACTTTTTCATGTACATAAGTGCTAGAAGAAGCAGGAACAAGTTCATGACACAAGCGGTTCAAGGATCTCAATAAAGGAAATCAGAATAGCATCAGAGCAAGGTAGGCCATCTCTCTTTTTCTAATTTTCAATTGTGATCTAGGAAGATGTCTAGTTGATTGTCACTTCAGTTGCTAGGCCCACTCATTGGGCTAGAGGGATTGTCTCTGTTCATAGAGAGGATTAACATTGTAAACACATGGTTACCTACTTGAAATGACCTCTCTGAACAATGCTGGTTGAATTTTTGCTTCATTCAATTCTGAGCTTGATGTAGATTATCTTTGAGATGAGAGATCATGGCAACACGATTCTACATGATATGATCAATTTCTTGTACTTAGGAAGATCTAGGGATATAAGAAGCTAGTGAAGGTGGGAGTTGACCATACACTGCCTCATATGGCATCATCTTGGTGGCTTCATGATAATCAGTAGTATACCACCATTTAGCTAAAGGCAACCACTGTAACCATTGATGTTGTTTGTCTAATGTCAAGCACCGAAAATAGGTCTCCAAACATTTGTTTACTGCTTCTATTTGACCATTGGTTTGGGGATGATGAGTTGTATTCAGTTGGAGTTGCCTGCCTTATAGTTTGAAAAGTTCATGCCAAAAATTGTTGGTGAAAATGGAGTCTCGATTACACACAATGGAAGTCGACATACAATGCAGTTTGAATATTTGGTCTATGAAAACCTGAGCCACCAATGTTGGGGCAAAAGGGTGCAGTAGAGCACAAAAATGAGCATATTTGGAAAGTTTGTCAACAACCACCATGGTGACTGATTTGTTGCCTGACTTCGGGAGACTTGTAATGAAATCCATGGAAACATCTGTCCAGACAGAAGTAGGAAGTGGAAACGGTTTTAAGTTTTTGCGTGGCTTTATTTTTTCCCTTTTGTTGTGTTGGAATTCTTCACATTCAAATACAAAAGTAAGAATGTTGTGCTTCATTCCAGTCCAAAAGAAAGAGTGGCATGCTTGTGCATAAGTCTTATGGAAGCCTGAACATTCAACAACTGGAAAGGAGTACATCTCTTCCAAGATGTAGGGTTTGAAGGTGGAGGTCGGGGATAACACTACCCGATCCTTATAGCAAAGAACATCATCCTTCCAAGAGTAATCCTCTGAGGAATTAGGATCTGATTGTAATATGTTAATGAGTTCGGACAGAGAGAGGTGGGAGAACGATTCATGATGGGTTGCTTCAATCAAATCTGGTATGGGTAGAGAGAGGGATAACAGGGTGCCCTCTTCCTCAAATAGGCGCGATAAGGCATCAACCACTACATTTTCATGCCCCTTCTTGTAAATGATCTCATAATCATATCTGAACATTTTTGTGATCTATTTATTTTGTGGCGGTGATGATAAATGCTTCTCTAGGAAATATTTTAGGCTATGATGGTTAGCGTACTTGGAAATGATGCCCCAATAAGTATAGTCGGCAAGTGTCTACTGCATGTAATATGGGAAAATTTTCTTTCTCATATGTAAATTAACCCAAATGTTTGCAACTGAGTTGTTGATTGGTGAAAGCTAATGGTCTACCTTCCTGCATTAATACTAAGCCAATTCCCATACTTGAAGCATCACATTCAATCAAAAAAGGTTTTGTGAAGTCCAGTAAGGCCAATACTGGAGTGGAGCACATGGCTTATTTCAGAGCTAAGAAGGCCTGTTGAGTTGTGTCCATCTAGAGAAATGATTTTTTCTTGAGAAGATTAGTGACAGGCTAGGAAATGCATCCATAATTGTTGGCAAATTGCGATAGTAGCTCGTGAGACCCAAGAATGCCCTCAAACTCTTTAAGGCTTTTGGTTGGGGCTAATATTGCATTGCCTAATTTTTTTCCGGATCAACTCTCACTCCTTCGTGACCCACAATGTTTCCCAAATACTCTACTTCTTCCATGCCAAAGGAACACTTGGATAATTTGACAAATAATTTGTGATCTTGGAGCAATTGCAATACCTGGTCAACATGTTGAAGGTGTGTGTCCCATGTTATGTTGCAGATGAGAATCGCATAAAAAAGACCATGACATATTTTCTAAGATATGGTTTCAGAAGGTGGTTCATGAGGCTCTGAAAAGTGGATGGGGAATTACAGAGACCAAATGGCACGAACAAGAATTCATAATGGCCTTCATGAGTTTAGAAGGTTGTCTTGGGAATGTCAACTTTATTCATCTGTATTTAGTGATAGCCCGAGTGGAGGTCCAACTTGGCAAACAAATTGGCACCATGTAGTTCATCAAGTAAATCATCAACTATTGGAATAGGAAATTTGTCCTTGATAGTGAGCTTGTTAAGGGCCCTAAAGTTGGGATACATGTGCCATTCACCATATTTCTTTAAAACCATGACCACTGGAGATGAATAAGGGCTAGTGCTAGGATGAATGAAACCGAATTCGAGGAGTTCCTTGATGATTTTTTTCAATTTCATTCTTTTGTGCAAAAGGATATCGATAGGGGCAAACATTTGACAACTGGATACTTGGGGGCAAAGGGATGCTATGATCATGTTCACCCTATTAGGATCTTATAATTTATAGGATCTCAAGGTGATTGAGTATTTTATCTCAGAGATCCTATATTGTAAATAATTGTCAATCTGCAAATGATTTCCAAATAGTATAAAATAGAATAAAAATGAAAAGAGGGTATAAACAAGAAGAAGAGGAAAACAAAAAAATATTGAAAAAGAATAAAATATAGAACCCCATCAAAAGAAATAAAAATAAAAAAGATAATACTGAAAGTGTTGCAAATCTAAATGCCACTACTTATAGATCATTTTCTTCATCCTTGATAAATAAAAGGTTGTGTGCAGCTTGTTTAAAATGCCACAATGGCTATTTATTTTTTTGTGTTGGGCGTGGAGCTTGATTATCTTTTGTATTCAAAGGTTTCAACCGGATATATACCCTAGGAAAATTGTACACCCCTCCACGCGGGGGGTGGTGCGGGGGGGCTAATCCCCCTAGGTTGGGGGGTCCGGGGGCCAGCAGTCCCCCAGCAATGGTTCGGGGGCAACGCCCTCGAAGCTAAAAATAGATGTAAAATTACCTGGTAAAAGTCTAGTAATTTCTAGTCAATCTAGGCCATTCATTAGGTAGATGATTTGACGGTAGAAGTTATCTTTAGTTTAGGGTTTTTTTTCCCTAGAAGGCAACCCCCTCACTATATATGAGGGAATTGTATTGCGTCTATGCAGATCTGTATTCTGAATGAGGAAGAGAGAGGAGATTGAGAGCGAAGAGGGAGTTACAACGAATCTGCTGTAGGTTGTATCTCTTCAGTTTGCTGGATAATATAATAAACATAGGTCTGCCTGTTTCTCCGTGGATGTAGCCCAAATTGGGTGAACCACAGACATCTGTGTCTCTCTTGTTTTATGTGTTTATATTTCTGCAATATTTTATGTGTTCCATTGCTCTGTAATATATAATTTTCTAGCAACTGGTATAAGAGCCGAAGGTCTATTTCGCTGATAAACTCACAGAAAAGAAGGGTTCCTGGTTCGAGTGGGAGAAATGGCGGAAGATGGTAGATTTAGGGTCGAAAAATTCAACAGCCAAAACTACCAGCTATGGAAGATGCAGATGGAAGATTATGTGTATCAGAGATATCTGTACCTACCATTGAGCGGAAAGACAAAGAAGCCGACGAGTATGATAGACACAAAATGGGATATTCTCAACAGAAAGGTACCTGGAACAATACGGCTATGCCTAGCGGTGTCAGTAGAATTTAATATTTCAAAGGAAATGACAACAAAGGGTTTAATGTCGGAATTGGCCAAACTGTATGAAAAACCCTCGGCCTCAAATAAGGTATTTCTTATGAAGCGTTTATTTAATATGAAGATGTCAGAAGGTGGATCTATTGGAGACAATTTAAATGATTTTAATACAGTTACAAGTCAGTTAAGTTCTGTAGGGGTAAATTTTGATGATGAAGTTAGGGCTCTGTTATTTCTGTGCTCATTTCCAGAAAGTTGGAATGGTTTAGTTATGGCCATTAGTAACTCTATCTCTAGATCTAGTACTTTAAAGTTTGATGATGTTGTCAGTGTAATCCTTAGCGAGGAAATGTGATGGAAAAGCTCCAATGAGATATCATGTAATGCTTTGACTACAGAGACTAGGGGAACAAAAATGGAAAGAGGAAAGAGTCCATGATATCGCAGTAAGTCAAGAAAAGGCAGATCCAAGTCCAGATCAGGGATAGTGTGCTGGAAATGCGGGAAGAAGGACGCCTGAAGAAAGACTACAAGTCTTGGAAGGGAAAAGAAGGAGACGCACAAAAAGAAACTAAGTATGAAGCGAATGTAATAGGTGATGTATTGCAAGATGCTTTGATTCTTTCATTAGAAAATATTATTGATGCCTAGGTGGTAGATTCAGGGGCATCATTCCATGCCACACCTGATAAGAAACATTTTCATGATTATGTTCAAGGAGATTTTGGTCAGGTTTGATTGGGTGATGATAAACCTTATAAAATCATTGGAATAGGTACAGTTTCCATAAAACAACAAAATGGAAATCAGTGGCTATTGAAGGAGGTAAGGCATGTTCCAGATCTGAAGAAAAATCTGATTTCAACAAGGCAGTTGGGAGGTGAAGGTTGCGTAACTACTTTCACAGATAAAACTTGGAAGGTCACTAAAGGATCCTTGGTAATAGAAAAAGGAGAAAAGGTCGATACATTGTATTTATGCAATGCCATTTCTAATTTTGTTAATGCTTTAAACTCTACAGGAGAAGATACGACATTGTGGCATCATAGGCTCGGGCACATGAGTGAGAAGGGGATGCAGATTCTTTACTTAAGAAATTTGTTGCCAGGTTTGAAGTATGTTGATTTAAAATTCTATGAAAATTGTGTTTATGGAAAACAGAAGAGAGTCAAATTCCTTAGAGTTGAGAAAGAAAAGAAGAGAGAAAAATTAGAGCTTGTGCATACAGATGTATGGGGACCTGCTCAAGTATCATCTCTTGGTGGCTCTCGTTATTATGTTACTTTTATTGATGATGCAACCAAAAAAACCTGGATTTATTGTATTCAAAATAAATCTGATGTATTTGATATTTTCAAGAAATGGAAAGCTTTGGTTGAAAATGAGACAGGAAAAAGGTTGAAGTGTCTTAGATTAGATAATGGAGGTGAATATTGCAACAAAGAGTTTGATAGGTACTTTTCAGAGAATGGGATTTGTAGAGAGAAGACAGTTCCAGGAACACCACAAGAAAATGTTGTGTCAGAAAGGATGAACAAGACAATCATGTAGCGTGCAAGGTGCATGAGATTGCATGCAGGATTGCCTTTACAATTTTTAACAGATGCTATAGATATTGTTGTTTATCTAATAAACAAAGGGCCTTCAAGTTCCATGGATGGTGGTATCCCAGAGGAGGCATGGACAGGTAAAAAGGTAAACTACTCTTTTTTAAAGACTTTTGATTGTGAAGCCTTTGTCCACATTATCATAGAAAATAGAACAAAGCTTGAGGCAAAATCAAAGAAATGTATCTTTATTGGATATGGTGTTAATGATTTTGGTTATCACTTTTATGATTATGAAAAACACAAAATCATTAGGAGTATAGATGTTATATTCAATGAAAAGGTTTTGTATAAGGACTAGCTATAGGAAAAGAAACAGGAAAAAGAAAATAGAGAATACACAGCTTGACGATATCACAGGAAATTGATGGTGCCTGAAAATCATAATGATCAACAGCCATAACAACAACCACAACAACAACAAGCACTTCAAACACCTGAAAGTGGTGTTAGAAGATCTACCAAGATAAGTAGACCCCCTCAACGATACTCTCCTTCATTATATTATGTATTGTTGACTGATTCTGGTGAACCAGAATGTTATGAAAAAGCAGTGCAGGTAGAAACCAGGAAGAAGCGGGAGCAAGCCATGAAAGAAGAGATGGACTCCCTAGCACATAACCAGACTTGGGACTTAGTCAGGTTGCCTGCAGGTAAAATAACATTGTAGAATAAATGGGTTTACAAGTTGAAGGAAGAAGATGGAGGAAAACAGAGGTATAAAGCTAGACTTGTGGTGAAGGGGTTTGCATAGAAGAAAGGTATTGATTTTGATGAAATATTTTATCCTGTTTGTTAAAATGACTTCAATCAGAACTATTTTAAGTCTAGTAGCAGTTGAATATTTGCATCTTGAGCAGTTAGATGTAAAGACAACATTTCTCCATGGAGATTTGGAGGAAGAGATATATAGGCAACAACCACAAGGATATGAGGTAAAAGGGAAGGAGAAACTAGTGTGCAAGTTGAAGAAGAGCTTGTATGTCTGAAACTAGGCTCCAAGGCAGTGGTATCTAAAATTTGACAGGTTTATGTCTGAACAAGGTTATACAAGATGTCACTCTAACCATTGTGTTTATCTCAAAAGGCAAAATGATGGAAACTATATTATATTGTTATTGTATGTAGATGACATACTTGTTGCAGGTTCTAACATGCAGGAAATAAATTTGCTCAAAAGGAAATTGGCAAACTCATTTGCAATGAAGGATTTGGGTGCTGCAAAACAAATCCTTGGTATTAGAATAACTAGAGACAGGAAGAATCACAAATTAACATTGTCTCAAAGTGAGTACATAGAAAAGGTGTTGAAAAGGTTTAATATGCAAAATGCAAAACCAGTTGGTATGCCTTTGGCTATCCATTTCAAATTAAGTAAGGAGGCGTGTCCCAAGACTCAGGAAGAAATGGGTCATATGTCTAAAGTTCCATATGCATCAGCAATTGGAAGCTTAATGTATGCAATGGTCTGCACAAGGCCTGATATTGCACGTGCAGTGGGAGTTGTAAGCAGGTACATGAACAATCCAGGAAAATAACATTGGATGGTGGTGAAGCGGATTCTCAGGTATTTGATATGTACCACAAATCAAGCATTATGCTTTGGTGGTTCAAACATTGCTCTACAGGGATATGTTGATGCAGATATGGCAGGTGACAGAGATAATAGGAGGAGCACTACAAGATATGTATTTACTGTAGGTGGAACAACTGTCAGTTGGGTTTCAAAAATCCAAAGGGTTGTTACACTTCCAACAACAGCAGTAGAGTATTTTGCTGCTATAGAGGCTAGTAAAGAAATGATTTGGTTACAAAGGTTTCTGGACGAATTGGGTAAAAAGCTGGAGTTGGGCAGGTTATACAGTGACAACTAGAGTGCCATACATCTTGCAAATAACTTTGCATTTCATTCCAAGAATAAACATATACAGCTCAAGTATCATTTCATACGGTCAACATTGGAAGATGGACAGTTGAAGCTGAAAAATATACACACTAGTGGGAATCCTGCAGATATGTTAACAAAAGATGTAACCAGGGAGAAATTGAGAATTTGTTCAGTTTCAATTTGTCTTCAAGTATGATGAAGAAGATGAGAAACAACCAGGTCCAAAGTGGAGTCATTGTATAGCAAATGAAGCAGTGGTGGAGTTGCTATAATTAGTCTCCAAGTGGGAGATTGTTGGGTGTGGAGCCTGATTATTTTCTGTATTCAAAGGATTCAGCTGGATGTATAACCCAAGAATTCTCACACAAACAATTTATTGAAGAGTTTGTTCACCCAACAATGAACATCCTAAACAACTCAGTACAACCCTGAATCAATGAAAACATCAAAAGGGTTCTGCATTTGACAGATCAGGCTAAGACTGGAGATTGTTATTTATACCAAAACTATACATAAATTAGAGTTTATGGATGCAAATTAGTGCAATATAAGCTCCCAAAATACCTCCCCATGAGGATTTTTTTCCTAGAATACATCAGACAAATGTTAAATTCAGATGATATTCACTTTGTGGTGGTAAAGAAGAACTCCCAGTTTCTTATAAAGACACAGGTGGGCCCATTCATATCCAATACCAGGACAGTAAGAGAAGAAGCAAACAAAATTATTAAGTAGATGGAATTTGATTGAGTTTTACATGGTCTTATGACCCTTGGGGTATTATTTCCAAGCTAAGAGTAGAAAACAAAACTACTCCCTATATTCATACCTCACGGCCTAAGATAGAAAAGTATGCAAATCAGTTAGAGTGGGCAGAAAATACATTGTAGGAATCTGAGGAACAACTATTCTCTACTTCAAATTTACAAACTCCTACTCCTCAGGAGAAAACAAGAGACATAGAGAGGATGGGTCATCATCAACAATAGGTAGTTAGGCCAAGGAGTTCAAGATAAGTTACGGTAAAAGGGCAAAAGTGACTCCTAGGACAGATATTGAAAAGGAGACAAAAGACCATGCTACAATCATAATTACAAACTCACCACCTACAAGCGGAAAATTTGTTACCTCTCCTATTGGAAATTCAACATCATATGGTCAAAAGGAAATAGAGCTAGATTCACAGAATGTCCAAGGAGAGAAGGAAAATAATGTTTTTGAAAGGTACCGAGAGATTAAAATTAAGAATGATATTCTTAAGAACAATACCTACAATCAGTTTTGGAAGAAGACTTCCAGTTCACAAAGAAGGAAAAGATGCAATGGCCTTCCTTGAGGCCCAAATTCCACATCCAAAAACATCAACAAATTACAAGAGTACTACATTTGAGTTCAACACCAAAGATATCCATCCTATTGATCAAATGGATATGCACAAGTAGACTGGTGAGATGATTTTTTCTACATTAACTAATACTACCATGTCGTTGTCTAAGTTGCAGGTTTCATATGCCAACATTTAGTCCCAGTTGAAAATGGAAAAGGTATCCCCCTTAGAAAAGGATAATAGGATCAAATCTTTGGAATATTTGGTAGTCAAGATAAGATATGATCCTAAAGTATAAATGCTGTAGAGGAGATCATTAAGAAGAAAAATCTGGATATTGTAGCATTGAGAAAGCAGCTGAAGCTTCCAGTCACAGAGGTTCCCTCGACTAAAGACATTGAAGAAAATGAGACACAAAAGGCTGACATGATGAAGCTAATCATAGAGCAAAATATATAAATCAGACAGATGGAGGAAAAAATGGAAAAATTGATCAAAGAGAAGGAACCGAGTCAGAAGGTGGCCATAGTCCCCCTGGATGCCATACTCATCACTCAGCTCCCAGCGACAGGAACACCAATTGCATCTACTTCTTCCACTCATACTACAAGTGTTGCACAAGTGACAAAAACACTGGGGAATGTGTCAATCCAGCTAGAAGAGATCAAGACATTGCAGGGGAAACTCAAAGCTATGCAAGAACAAAAAGCCAAAACTGAAGCCTCTCATATCGCTGAAGTGTAGAAATCGCAAAGACTGTTGGAGATATTGCAGAAGGTGGAAAAGGATACATCAATTGGTCAGACCTTGGCCCAAGCCAAGGAAACCATTTGGATGGGTATTCTGGACTCTATGAATGAGATTTGGCCATGTATTCAAATCATGTTTGAATAGAAAGAATTGATAGATAAGGTCACAGAAACCATTGTTTAGGGAAGGGAAAAGCTGAGAGATATGCTCACAGAAGCCTCCAATATCATCAGATTCCTAAATTCGAAGACTAAATGTGAACTTGAAGAATTAGGAATTAGTGACAAGACTGCTACCATCTTGTAAGTGAAGAAAGTTTTGACTAAAAGAAACCTAATTGATCAATTGGAAGAAAGGTGTTAGATACTAGAGTTGGGAGTGAATAGTTTTTGCAAGAGAATTGAAGCATTAATCAAGAAAGGGATGCCCAACATATATGTGATTAATGATAAATTGATCACTCAAGAAGATTATGTTCTGAAGTTGAAGGAACTGACCAGAAGTAGTGTCAAGTTTAGTGGCATAAAAGGCAGTATGACAGCAGGAGCATTCTTAGAGACTATGGCAAATGACTTCTATATCCAGATTGAAGTAAAACATGTTTTCATAGTAAAGCCAACTTTTTCGAAGTATAATGAGGTTGATGAGATTTAACAAAGGGTAATTAAATTAACCATTCCAAATGAGAAAAAGTGGGAGAAATTATGTGATTTACTAGATTAAAAGCAATTCGTATGCATCCAACACATTAACTAGCACATCAACCAGCACAATAGCCAGCACAACAACCATCACATTAGCACAACATAGTTTCAAGCTAATTCAATAACCAAATACACCAAAACAGAGCCACATTTCCATGCAGCTGTCTACGTTGCCTATTTTTCTGCCAAAGATAAATTTTATTGTTTAGAATAAGGCTAATAATACATTGTCAATTGAGACAACGATTTTGTAATTCTTTGTATAAATACTTCACTGTTTGAAGTATTAAGGGTTAATTTTTGAATATAGTTTTCCTCTTCAAAAAATTGTAATTTCCTAGTTGCTGGACATATCAATAATGCAAGGACATTTTCATAGGATTCATGTGGTGTACCAAATGGTGATGTTTTTCTTCAGTTTATGTGTTTGATCATTGTTTTTCTTTCTCTGTTATTTCTGAAAATCTTAATTGCATAACAGAAACTGTGATGACTAGGATATGTTACATAAAGCACCCTATTGTGGTTGTTAGTAATTTACATGTTTTCTGTTGAAGTCAAATTAAGGAATTCTTAGTTGCTCCTCAATTTCTACTGAATCTTACATTTTTGCTATCTCATAATCCATTCAAATTTCCAAAAGATCCAATTAGTGCAACCTAGATTTCCCTGTGAAACTCCTCTAAAATTTGATGTAGATCTAGTTAATCTTTAGACTCCATAGCCCAATGGAATTATAACAATTAAATCAACCAAACAATCAAATAAAAAACAATTAGTACAATAATAACTAGCCTAAAATTCACATAAAACATAGCTAAATTTTACAGAGAGGTCCCTCTCTGAAGCTGGCAGGGCTAGATCCCAACTTCCAAAGTGGTTTTGATGTTATCCTATGTGTTTACTACCTCAACCTCAAAAATATATAATGACAACATAGTGGCGACCATGTTGGGGAAGAATACTTTTTAAATTAAAAAATCATTATTCTGTGGTATTCAATCAGTAATTCTATAAACCAAACCTCTTATATCACAATGAAATACATGATTTGAGGTTGTAATCTTTGTATGTATTTGAATGTGTGATTAATTTTGATTTTATTAGCTGTGTGATAAGTTTTCAATAGATTTGACTCCTAAAAGAATTTTCACTAGAGCTCACCCAAATCCCAACCCTGCTAAATTTTTAGATAATCTAGAGAAATTAGTGAGAAAGAAAAGTCTTACAGAGAGCTAAGATAGTAATAGTCCTTTGTCTGGGTTCAATTCTCTTCCTGAGAACAATCCTTTGTCAAGGTCTAACTCTCTTCCCGAGAAGTTTGAAACTATTCAAGACATAGAGTTTGATTTTCCTTTCTAGCATAGTTTGTTTAGGACAAAATCCAAGAGCTTTGTAGATTAGAATATCATTGATCAAGCTTTAATGTGATCATATAGACCCCAAGCTCAACCTTCTGAATTTGATCCTCATTTATAATACCTACAACAGTTTGATAAATTATAGGACCTAGTTTCGGTTTTGAACCAAGCCATTGATGAAGCTTACATTCAACAATCTGTTGAATTTTTAGCTTTAACAGTTGCAACAGCTTCTTTGTCCACCCAATCTTCCCAGTCTATTAGTCTACAACCCCCTAGTCCTACTCATTCCATTGTCTCTAATTTTTCACCTATAATATCTCAAACTGTTGTTCCTACTATCCCTGTAGTTATCACAACTACACCTTCTACAGGTCCATCTTCCACTCAATCTCTCAGACCAACTATGGAAGGTAGGTATGCACCTTTGGTGTTACCATGCTAGCTAAATGCTATGCATGCATATTATCAGTCCAAAATGATAACCTTTGATAACACTTTTTATCATACTGCTCAACAACATGTGGATAGAATGAATGATGTTTTTGACCTTCAAGAAGTAGATGAGGCTGATGTAAAGATGATATTGTTTGCTCAAAGTCTAGGAGGTGATGTCAAAAAATGGTTTAGGAGTTTAGCTGTAGGAAGTATAAACAACCTTGATGCATTCCATCAAACTTTCTTAGCTAGATGGGAAATCAAGAAAAATCCACTTCAACTCCTGAATGAATATAAAAGATTTAAAAGAAAGCCCAATGAAACTGTGGAGGAATATTGTGAATGCTTTAACACTATTTACAATGCAATTCCTATAGACATCAAACCCTCCCCTGGCCTAGATTTAATTGATTTTCCCAATGGTTTTGATGTAGACATGGAGTATCAACTTAGAGAGAGAGACCTTGCAACTTTAGAAGAAATGAAAGCCAATGCTATAAAAGTTGAAGCTAACATCTTAGCCAAGAAGGCCAAACTAAAATCTGAACTCAGGGTTACCATTAAAGAAGAGTCTTCCCCTTCTACTTCTGATCACAAAATTGATAACCTAGTAAGGGTAGTAGAAAAAATGATGCAAAGAGTAAACATAAATGATCAAGCTCAAATGAGAGAAAATCAAACTGCTCCTCAAAATAGGAACCAAAACTTCAGAAGGAATGTTCCCCAAATCAAACAACGGGAACAAAGGGGTCCTAAAACAAGTCCAACCTCCTTTTCAGGAAAACTATACTGATGATGAGAGTAATATTATTGAAGATTTAGATGAAAGTCAAATAAATCTGATGGGTATAAATGATAATGAAACTGTTTTTCTCACTCAAGAGGAGAAAAAACTTTTCCTCCTAACTCAATCCGAACTTGACTTTGAGGAATCATATGAATATAAACAAGGTTTTGAAAATGCCATTATGGAATTCCATAGACAGTATAACCTTAGGAGTAAAAGGACTTTGAATACTCTCAACAGTAAGAAATATGAGAATCCTACTAAAAAATCCTCTGAAATTAATGCTAAAAAGACTACAGACAATTCTCCTAAGAAGACTGTTGATAATTCTGGCAAAAAAAAAGTAGAAGCTCCTGTAAAAAATATAGTTGATAGTGTTTCCAAAACTACTCAAACCGATATCCCAACCACAAGTCAATGAAAAGAGCCTATAACAAAAGAATATACGGATCAATCCGATCTTCCCAACCCAATTAAGATTCAAACATCGTTCAACATTGAGAATGAATTAGCAAAAATGAAAATTCCTATTCCCCTAACAGAGTTATTGAACAAAAATATGTACAAACCTCAACAATGAAAGCTCTCAATACAGAGGAAAACATAGACTCTGTTAATTTGAATGATGACCAACCTAAACTCTTATTTGGGCTAGAAGTTGAGGGAAAATCACGGGAAGGGGGCGTTCCTCCATTCTATGTTAGCCTAAATATTCATGATAAGATCCTCCATAATGTTATGCTGGATTCAGGTGCTTCCCACAATTTAATGCCTAAAGCTGTTATGGAGAAGCTAGGACTTGACATTACTAGACCTTATAAAGAGTTATATTCCTTTGATTCCAACAAAGTAAGATGTCTATGTCTCATCAAAGACGTGTGTTACTTTAGCTAAAATCCTGACCAAAAGTATGGTAATGTACATAGTGGTTGTAGATATTCCCCATAAGTATGCTATGCCGTTGTCACGCTTATGGGGAGAAAAATTACAAGGGACCTTGCAGATGGATATGACCTTTGCCACCATACTAGTTTTTGGTAAGGAAAGAAGAAGATTATATAGGGTAAATTTGATGAAATTCATGGTGAGTAGTCAAGAGAAGCCTCACAACTATCCTCTTTACTCTGTCCACTCAGATTTAGACTCTTTCATTCTTTATAATGATGGAGACATCAACACTCAAATGATCAAATCAAAAACTGATATTTCTAAAATAGATCCAAACTAAACATTAGAAGTTGAACAAAACACTCTTCCTGTACCTCTTTGGAACATGAGATTTGATGGATCTTGTAGCAAATATGGTTATGGAGTAGGAGGTGGGCTAAAAACATAGGAAACAATCATGTTGAAGGTCATTAATACAAAATAAACTTTCAATGTACAAACAACATAGACGAGTATGAAGCTCTTATATTAGGATTGCAATTGTTGAAAAAATTGGGTGCCAAGAGAATCTCCATTCAAGGGGATGCTGAGTTAATCATAAAAAAAATCAAAGGAGAGTATTCAGCCAAACACCCTAGATTGAGAGCATACAAAAATGTTGTGCTTGACTTTCTAGAGATCTTTGTGGAATATGACCTTTTTGCAATTCCTAGAAATCAAAATATCTTGACAAATAGTCTAGCTTTTTCAGCAAGCTCCTGTAAAATGAATTACCCTCATCGACAATATATAGTGGAAGTGAAACATCGACCAGCTGTACCAGATAATATGAAGTATTGGCAGGTGTTTGGTAGTGATAAACAAATTGAATGTTTTCTGCAATCTAAGGAGTAATTTGAAGATGATAGTATAGACTTAGAGTTTCAATTAGAAATCAAATAGTTGTACATTCAAATATGGAAAGGCAGTTAGAAAACTCATATGTAAATATACACATAAATAAAGTTGTAAATAAATTATAATTGCTTGAGATAGATCCAGAAAAAGAAGAGTTTGAAACACTTCAGTTAAAGGATAAAGTTTTACCTAGAGGTCTAGTTCCACTGGAAGAATTATTTGATTTCAATTGATGTGGCTAAAAAGCCTAAGATTGAGCCCATAGGAGCAGCAGTGGAAGAATGAAACATAGGCAGTGAAAAAGATCCTAAAATAATAAAACTATCCAAGTCACTCCCAACTATTGAAAAACAAAATACATTGTTTTATTCAAAGAATTCAACGATGTTTTTGCCTGGAGCTATAAAGATCTTAAAACTTATGATACAAAGACTATACAACATAAAATTCCAATTAAAGAAGATCAGAAACCATTTAAACAAAAACTTCGAAGGATAAATCCAATGTTGATGCCTTTAATTGAGAAAGAAATTAAAAGAATGTATGACTCTAAAATCTTAGTCCCTCTTAGGTACTTTAAATGGGTTTCCAATATAGTGCCAACTAGGAAGAAAACATGTGAAATCAGATTATGCATAGGTTTTAGAAACCTTAATAAATTTTCCTTAAAGGACAACTACAATATACCAAAAATGGATCATATTCTACGAAAGGTAGTTGGATATTCTAGGATTTCTTTATTAGATGGTTTCTCAGGCTAAAATTAGGTTTTAGTTCACCCTGATGATTAAGATAAAACAACCATTACTACTCCATGGTGTACCTTCATGTATGTGAAGATGCCTTTTGGGTTAAGGAATTCTGGAGCCAATTTCAAAGAGCAATGGATATTACCTTTGCGGATGAAATTGATAGGTTTATTGTGATCTATCTAGATGACAAAACTATTTACTCTAAAACAGATGAAGAACATTTGTTACATCTGAGAAGAGTATTTGAGAAATGCAGAAGGTTTGGGATTTCACTAAATCCTAAGAAAACACTGTTTGGCCTTGAAGAGGGAAAGCTTATTGGTCATATGATCTCTAAGGAAGGTATTAAAATTGATCCCAAAAGCGTTGAAGCCATTCCGAAAATCAACCATCCTAGAAACATTAAGGAACTTCAACCATTTATTGGCAGGATAAAATTCCTAAGGAGAATCATCCCCAACCTTGCAGAACTCCTCAGAAACATAACAAATATGCTGAAAATAGACTTAGAAACAAGATGGAACATTGAGGCTAGGCAATAATTTGATCAAGTTAAAAATACATTGACAAAAGCACCTGTCCTAATTAGTCCATATTTCACTAAGGATTTTATAATCTTTTCATTTGCATCTGAGCACACTGTTGCAACTGTCCTTTTACATAAAAATAATGAGGGTTTTGAATAACACATTGCTTTCATCAGTAAGGCTTTGAGGGATGCTGCACTCAAATATAACATAATGGAAAAACAAGCCTTTGCATTAATAAAAGCAATCAAAGATTTCAAGGTGTATATCCTCCATTCTCAAATAATTTCTTATGTACCAAATGCTATGTTTAAGGACATTTTAACCAAAAATGGACCAGATGGTAAAAGAGGAAAATAGATTGCCATCATTCTTGAGTATGACATGGAAATCAAGCCTACCAAGCTTATCAAAGGGCAAGGGTTAGCCAAATTGATGGCAGAGTCTAACTTTAATGCATTGGATATCAAATTTGTAGTTGCATTAGATGATCAAGAGGAGGAGGCAACTCCATAATTAGATGAGGCTTTTATGACCTCACCTTGGTATGCAGACCTCATTTTTGTTTTATTAAACTTAAATGCTCCTCCTGGTTTAACTAGGACAAAGGCTAGATTTCTAAAATTGAAAGAAGAGAAATTTTGCTTCATAAATAATGTTTTATATTGGAAAGATGCTGGTAGTATTAAACTAAAGTTTCTATTGAAAGATGATGTAGAAAGAACAATGCCAGAATTCCATGAAGGTCATTGCGATGGACATCTATACTGGAAAACCAATGATAAAAAGATCCTTAGAGCTAGTTTCTACTGGTCTACTCTTTTCCCAGTTGTTCCTAAGAAGGTAACCTCTTTCCACAAGTGCCAAATATTTGAGGGTAAAAGAAAAATATTGCCTCTGCCTTTAAAACCCATTTATGTTGAAAGTACTTTCCAACAATGGGGATTGGATTTCATTGGAGAGATCCACCCACCATCCTCTGCCCAACACAAATGGATCCTCACAGCTATTGATTACTTCACCAAATGGATTGAGGCCACACCTTCTAGATTGGCTACTAATGGTGTTATTATCAAATTTATGGAAACCAATGTTTTGTCTAGATTTGGTTGTCCCAACAAGCTCATTACAGATAATGTCGCATCTTTTAAATCCAAGAAAATGATAGACTTCTATAGTAAGTATCATATTACTTTGGGATATTCAACTTCTTCTTACCCACAGGGTAATGGGTTGGCCGAATCTTCAAATAAGAGTATGGTAAACATTATTAAAAAGCTGTTAGAAGAGAACAAAAAGTCCTGGCACAACAAGTTCATAAATGCAATTTGGGATGATAGACTCACATCAAAGAAATCAATTGGCATGTCACCATACCAATTGGTTTATGAGATGGATGTTGTTTTTCCATTTTCTTTGGGAGTTCCAGTTATGAAGATAATTTAGGAATTACAGGTTGAGCCAAATGACATCCAAAGGAGGATTGATTAGACAATTCAATTGCAGCAATCCAGGGAAGAAGTCTATAAATAAGATCAGGTCATCTAGGAGAATATCAAAAAGATTTTTTATAGAAGAACTAAAGCAAATGATTTCACTTTGGGTGATAGAGTTTTAAAGTGGGATTCCATAAGAGAGGACAAAGGAAAGAATGGAAAATTTGACAATCTATGGACATGACCTTATACCATTGATGCTTTCAGAGGACACAATGCATTTTTTCTCAAACATCAAGATGGAATAGAAATGCGTGGTGGGCCTGTGAATGGCAGAATACTGAAGCCTTATTTCTCTTAACAAAGAAATTTTTCTTACATCAAATCATTGTAAATATCATTGTTTTCATTATTTTGATTGGGTGACTTATTGACAGAAGTTGAAGCCCGCAGAGAAGGCCCTAAGCTTCCATTGATATGTTGCCATCATTACTTTCACAACAAAAGAAATCAGATGTGGATATTGTTGAAATGGAACACTCAAGGCTACTGAATCAAATGTTCTTGGCACCTCACAGGGAGACTGCCATCCTGATCCAGGTGGATGTTGGTGGCCACCCACCTATCATATTTGGACCCTCGCAACTGTCTCTTTCAGTTTTTCAATTTCCGTAATTGTAGCACAATTTACTATTTTTAGCAGTTTTTTCGGGTCCTGAACTTCCGGAGCCGTTTTGAGGCCCTAAACGACGTTTTTTTGGAAATCTGGGGGTAACATGGGTCCATGGACCGATGTTTTCCTTCCCAAAGTGGTAGTTCTCGGATAAATCTTTCTAACGAGCTATCATACGCGTCAAACGGAGATCGTATGCCAAAGTTACGACCCCGGGAAATTGATGTACCAATTTACCCAAAACGGGGCCCACAATTTGGCGTTTCATCTTCTAAGGGTCGGTTTTGGAATGTGAAGGGTTTTCCATTGTTTCTCAACAATAAATAGGCCTTCGAGCCTCATTGTAACACAGTTCGGAACAGTTCAGAGGCATGTGGCCGCCACATCTCTTCTCAGAGATAAGCTACCATCGCCCTAGCTGGTTTATTTCTATTTCTGGTTGTAAGCATATTTCAGTATTTTCCATTAATGAAATGAAGCATTATTTCCATTGCATCTTTGTGTATATGGTTATCTCTATATTTTATTGTGTTCCTATTTAAATCTGGATCAAAAGTAGTCCCAATGTGAGCCACCACGCACGGTTCACCACCGGATTGGAGAACCGATTAATTGGTCAATTGCCAAGGAGTTCTTAGATGTCTTCAGGGTGACGAGCTACTGGGCCAAAGAGATCGGAAGCTTGATTCCAAACTTCGCATGTTATGGGGCAACCCCCAAAGAGATGAATGGATTCTTCCACTTGCTTGCATAGGCGGCACATCGACGGGCCAACAAATCCTCGTTTCTAAAGTCTATCCCATGTTAATATCCGCTTGTGACCCACTAGCCAGAGGAATTGAGCAACCTTGGGCCACAAATTGCTTCTCCAGATATGCCGCCAAAAGAGGTGATCCAATTGTGCGCAACCATTAGCCCAAATGCAATAGGCTTCTTTTACTAAAAAGGTTCCCGATGTAGAGTGCCCCCATCTACGTTTGTCCACCTCCTAGGTTATGTGGACCCGTCGTTATGAGAGATGAATCCCCATATGCTCACTGTCCCCTGTGAGATCACTCTCGGAAACTCTATACTGGAATTCCATCTCTGCCATTTGTGATTGTCAACACCTTCGATCCAGTAGTCCACCACTTGAAGGGTAGGTATTGAGTGGAAGAGGGGCATGAGGTTAGAGAGAGATTGTTCTTGATCGAGTCGAGGGAGTTGTTGCCAGGAGTCCTTCCAGAAGAGGGAGGATTGCCCATTTATTAGTTCCCAACGGAAGTTATCTTGAATCAGATCGTTATTGTTATTAGCCTGGTTACATATTGTTGATCCAATGCTTGGAAGAGGTTCACGAAGGAGGGCTTCCTGCGATTTCCCTTCCCCATATTTATGAGACTAGATTGTGTTCCAAAGCTCTCTCATCCCTTGAAGCCACCTCCACTAGAGCTTTGCTCTAAGGGTGTCACTTAAGACGGTCGGGTCTCGTAAACTAAGCCCTCCCATGGCCTTGGGGAGACAAACTTATGCCAAGCTACTAACGACCATTTCTGGTCCATGGATATGCCACTCCAAAGGAATCTCCTAAACGTGGTGGATAATTATGCATAGATACTTTTAGGAGCAGGGAGGGCAGATAGTTGATATAACAACATAGCTTGCAATACTGATTTCATAAGGGTGGCTATTACACAGTAATTTGTCACCGTTTGTCACCGTCCCCGTTACCCCTCTCCTGCACCTTGGAGGACGCATTCCGGGACTTGTGAGAAGTGACAAGACTTGAAACCACTTGCATCATTCCCCTATGAACATGAGCTTCATATGCCCTGAAGACATCCCCTGCAGCTTGCCCTTGAAAATGGCCCTTTTTACATTAGCGCTGGGCCACTGTGTTCTGCCCACGCCAATGGGTAAAATCCTATAAAAGGGGCGCGTTATTAGCGCTCTGTCCTAGAGTCGCAATCGCACCAAACTTTTTGGGAAAACTTTTTAACCAATCAACCTCCGAAAGTTCTCTCCAACTCATTCACCAACTGAATCTATGTTAGGTGAGGATGGTTTGGCTTCAAATCTCCTTGAATGGGAAGTAGTTTACCACCATTCCATAGAAGTTTCCAAGTGATGAAGCCAAATCCATTATTGTTGTGATTGATCTTATCCCTTCCTTTTCATCTATAAAAGCTTGTCTCCATGCCTTGAGCAAGCTAGTGGTAGTGGTAATTATACTCGTGCTGAAAGGAAGATATCAAGAGATTAGTGTTGCAAGAGCCTTCTTTGTGTCCATAAGGCTTAACCTAAGTAAGGAGACCTTGTCACCAAAGAGAGAGAGGCTTGTCCCTCATCCCTTCAGCTTTGCAAGACTTGTGTAGCTGAGCACCCAGCCAAAGAAGACTGACGTCAGGACGCTGTTGTATTCTCCTTTTTGATTATTATAAAAGAATGACTATCATTATGGTTCCATTCTCATTGTAGCAATGATTAATGTTGAATTAGTCCCTTCCTGACTGAATTATAATAGCAATTTATAGATTTCACGCTTGTGTTTGTTGTTCTCCTTGTGTGCAGGTGTCCATCTCACGAGGATAATGGAGGATTGTGACCGCCAAGCAAAGGAGCGTGGCGACTCTCTTCTATGAACAAAACGTTGGAACCCAAAGTAGGTCTTCAATCAACTACCTTTATTTGCAAGTGGAAAACTTGCGTGATAGCATTGTTTGATTGTTGCTAGACTCGTTCTGGGCTAGTAGGGATCGCCTCTATCCGTAGAGGGGATTTACCTTTCCAACAATTTGGCGACTCCGCTGGGGAGTTTAGCTTGTTGTTTAATTTGTAAACTTAGACGGAGTCTGAAGCACGACCATATAGCCTTCGAAAAGTGAAGTAGATCAAAGCCACTTCAGTCAATCTCTGGTTTGGTTTACGGACTGAACAATTTGGAGTTTGTCTTGCCTCTTTGGTTTTCTCTTATTTGCTTGCTTGGATAACTTTTTGGATTGGATTTCTTGGTGCCTCTTGCTTCCTGACTAGCCTAGATACTGTAAACCGAGCTTTAGACTGCTTATTTTTCTTTTTAACTTGGCAAACTTTATTAGCGCGGTTTTTCCTTTGACAGTCGCGCTAGTGGCACTTGTTGCTAACTGACAACCTGTGCCAATCCCTATATAGCGCGAGTTACAGCCGGACAGTCACGCCAGGCCTCTTAGATTTTTGAGTTCACTTGTTTGCTTGCCTTCTGAGCTTGGATTTGTATCTTGCCACATATTTTTCAATTACTGGAGTGTGTTTGATCCTTGTCTAACTGGTTCTTAACCTTTGTCCTTCGGGTGTTTGCCTCTTTCTATCGATTTCACACCTTAACCCTAGGGCATCTAGTGGCCGTGTGTGTCGAGACTTCCGTAGGAGTTTTGGGTTCCTTGATTGTCCAGTCGACTTTGTGATTGCTTTTTGCACTTGTTCAGTGATTGTTGAAGTGTTTTTGGGTGATTTCCGAGTGACTTGCTTCTTTCTTGCTTGGATTTCATTTTAGCCTTGTTTGAGTTTAGATCACATAGCTCGTACAAGCCTTTTTTTCTTTTGGTTCGAAGAACTGATTGGTGTCTTGGGATTTCATTGTGTTCTCATTGAGTGAATCTGTCTCTTTTACTCAGTGTTATTGTCTTTCAAAATTCATTCTGGTGCATTGTGCCTTTGAAAAAGAAAATCAAACAAATCTCTTTTGCGTTCAATAGTTAATGGATAGAACTTTTCATTGATCTGTATTATTGAAAGGAAAAGTATTTTATTTATTTGCCATTAGCTGCATTAGGGTGTTTGATTGATTGTGCTCATTTTGTTTGATTGAAAATTCTTAACCCTCTCGTAATTAGTATTCATCGAACGAAATGGTATTCTTTGGAATATAGCTTGCATCTAGGCAATTGTGAAAGATCACATACGGTAGGACCTAAAATCGAAACTTAACTAAAGATCAACCATAAAATAAACCGAATAAACTTAAAAACGCATTGGAACATAACACTCACATTCTAGAGGTCTAGGCTAGAGACGTGCTCCGGCGTCGTTAAACCTAGTCACTTTTGTTCTTGCATTAAGGCTGGGTGATTCCTCCTTGTGTGATTCGATTGTGGTCTAGTACGAACTTGGGCTCCCACGTACCATCGCGTATATATGGGGAGACTCCACTAGGTTTTCATCCTTGATCCATAGGAAGCCGTGTCTGCCGCCTTACAAGCCGTAACGCACCGAACACAAACATTCGGGAAGATTGACTGCAGTATGGAAAGTCCTTGGTTTTCATACGATTGCCAAGGTGTATAAGCAGTTTTACGGATTGTCTGGTAAACCCCTTGCCTAGTTTCTCCAAAGCAGTCACTTTTTGATCCTTTTCGAACTCTGTAAAATAAAAGGCTCTATTGAGCATTTGTCACTTCGAGCTCTTTAAATATTCGAAGGAGACTAGAGTCATATTTTGTCCTTTTCTCGACTCTTAAAACATGAAAAGGTCAAGTTGTGTCCTAATGTCTTAAAAATTTATTCGGCCACGATAACATTCACCTTGTTAGATCTTGTTTGTGTTTAGTTTTGAGTAGGGTCTCTTATGGCTAGCTTGTCTAGGGTCTTTGTTTGATCATCCTGGCGGATCCATCGATCCCGTCTCTCGTCCCAAGTGACCAAGGGTCTCCATCTTCTGCTGCCCCTGAGACACCGGTTTGTGGCAACACTTTCCCTATTATTCCAAGTGTCCAACCGTTGAACTCTCGTGCTCCAGAGGACGAGCTTTACGACTTGTTTTGGAACCCTGTTTGGGAGCCCTCTGAAGAGGCTTTTCCCACTACTCCTGGTGGTGTTTCATCTCCGATGGCTTCTTCCGACATGGAGGATACATCTCATGTGTCGAGTGGAACGCCTGTTATGTCGAGTATTGATACTCCCATTCCGGCTACATCCCCAGTTATCTCTACGCCCTACACTGTTACACCTCTCGGTATCACAGTGCTGGCGCGCTATAGATCTCTAAGGGATGCTATGAGCTCTGCGACTTCCTCTTCTATGTGGGATCACAACATTGTCCCTACCACGGGACCATTTGTTTCCCAAGTTCACCATACTGCTGTTACATCAGTTCCAACCAATCTGACCGTTTGTGTCGCGTCATCAACTCCAGTTGCTAGTGTCGTTACAACATCTTCTGCTGTGACTTCTGTTGCCAGCCCATCTCGAGGCCCGGTACAAAGTGGTCCATTGGCACATACTGCTAGAGTTTTCCATCCCGCAAGTGGTGCCCCGCCTCTTTCTAATGCTATTTCGGTAGGGGGGGCATATTCCCAATACTTGCATGCTGTCCAGAACCCGGGCGGGCAAGGCCCCTATTATGATCCTGTCAATCATTATTTGTATATCTCCTTGCCGACTGAGCCCTATGTTGAGGCTTCAGTTTCGTTAAATGTGGCTTGGGGTACTACCGGATATGGCAGTGGCCAGTTCCATCTAGGTCAAGGGCAGTCATCCCAAGGACCACCCTATCAGGGTCAACCATCTTACTCGCAGCCTAATCATGGGCAGCAGTATTATGGCCAGACCTATCCAGGTCAACCTGGAGGCTTGCAAGGACAACCTGCCAAGTCCACCTGGACCCCCACCATTGTGTTTCTCAGCATTTTCAGTTTCCTTAATTGTAGCACAACTTACTATTTTTAGCAGTTTTTCGGGTCCTGAACTTCCGGAGCCGTTTTGAGGCCCTAAACGATGTTTTTTGGGGAATCCAGGGGCAACATGGGTCCATGCAATGGACTGATGTTTCTCGTTCCAACAATGGTAGTTCTCGGATAGATCTTTCTAACGAGCTATCATATGCATCAAACGGAGATCGTATGCCAAAGTTACGACCCCGGGAAGTTGATGTACCAACTTACCCCCCAAACGGGGCCCACAGTTTGGCGTTTCATCTCCTGGGGTTAGGTTGTGGAATGTTAAGGGTTTTTCATTGTTTCTCAACAATAAATAGGCCTTCGAGCCTCATTGTAAGTCAGTTCAGAGGCATGTAGCCAACACATCTCTTCTCAGAGATAAGCTACCATCGCCCTAGCTAGTTTATTTCCATTTTCTGATTGTAAGCATATTTCAGTATTTTCCATTAATGAAATGAAGTATTATTTCCGCTGCATATTTGTGTATATGGTTATCTCTGTAATTTGTTGCGTTCCTGTTTAAATCCGGATCAGTGGTATCAGAGCGGTCTGCGTTTTCTCTGTTTTTCTTTGCATGTCCCCAACAAGGTCGAGATATGAGGAGTTAGGGCTTGAACGGGTTGAACCTTTGCAAGACCAGCCTCGCAAATCTCGATGGCCTCCCATGGCGGACGAGAAGAAAGATGAGGGGGCAGGAGATCCCATCAAAATCTTGCTCGAAGAAGCGCTCGAGGGACAACGGAACGCGATGATGGACATCTTTGCGCAGATCCTTCAGTGGCTACCCAGAAGTGGCGCATCGGCTTCCAGCAGCTTCTCTGGAAAAGCCACACCCTTTAAGGTACAAGTTAATTTTGAAATCCCCATATTCGTGGGTCAGATAGACGCCGATGCCGTAGATAAATGGTTAAATTTGCTATAGGGTTATTTTTCTGTTCATGAATTTTCGAGTCGGGAAAAGATTGTTTTTGCTCTTCTCAAAGCAGCCCCCCACGTCAAGGACTGGGGGGAAACCTACTACGAGCAGAAGGATGAAAGTACTGGCTCACTATTTTCAGCCGCACCCACCTGGGACTCGTTCCGGGCTGCCATCAAGGAGCAGTACTACCCTGTCGGGAGCTACGAGGATGAATACATAAAGTGGACCACGCTGCGGCAGGGAAGGGACCAAGACGTGCCGAAGTTCACCAATCTTTTCCATACCCTTCGCACAAAGTTGGGTATCAAGGATTCGGAGCAACATTTGATACTCAAATACGTGGCTGCCTGCACAAGTACATCCAGGAAGAAATACAATTCCTAAACATCCCCTCGCTCGGCGCAGCATACCGGTATGCCGTCAAGGTCGAACAGAAGTTGAAACAAAAGAAGCGAGATTTTGGATCTGCGAATCCAAAGCAGGGGAAAGGTGCCCCTAAACCACAAAACAAAGGACAAAGCCAAAGGCGGGACAACCCAAGACAACCAACCGAAGCTGCAAGCAAAGAACAGCGCCGCGAAGCCGAGAAAGGACACTGAAAAATGGTGCGAGTTCCATAAGAGCTCCACTCACAACACAAGTGAGTGTCGGGCCAAGCAGTCACTGGTGGCTGAGCTAAAGGTTTCAGAATCAGATGCATGTTCCGACTCTGAGTCACAACCCGATAAGGGGTATGAAAAAGGAAGCAGATCATTGATGCGGACCCCAGCGCCACTGTTGCTACCGCAAAGATCCAGAAAAATGAACCCGAAGATCCAGAGGAGGAGGAGCGTCTCTTCCACTCCCAGATGTGGGTAAAGGGCTCCCGATACAGTTCATTGTTGATAGCGGGAGTCAAAAGAACCTCATTTCGGCAGAGGTCGTGAAGCGGTTGGGCTTACCGACCACAGCACATCCACAACCATACACCATTGGGTGGCTTCACCAAGGACGAGATCTTCGCATGAGCCAGCAGTGTCGCCTTCCATACAACATCAAGCCCTTCACGGATGAGGTATTGTGTGACATTGCTCCCCTTGAAGTTTGTGATGTATTACTAGGACAACCATACTTGTGGAAGCGACATGCTGTGTATGAATTAAGGCCCCGTGCTGTTATTATTACATTGGGAAATAAGTTGTTCAGGATACCAGAGGTGGCACCACCTGCCGCCCTCTCTCTGATTACTGCAAAACAATGCAGTAAGATCATTTCTAAAACAAGGAAATTTGTTTTCCTGATGATACGCCCTCAAGGAAAGAAGAAGACAGTGGTC
>APFE030154974.1:18126-33303 GCA_000404065.3 Pinus taeda | reverse complement strand
TTATTAATATTGAAATATTATTTATTCAGAATTATGAATTCAATAATAGGGTAGATAACTTTGTTAGGAAAAGTTATTTACTCCTTATTCCTTAATTAAAAGAAACAGTTGCCAGGGGCAACCCTAACCACTTTTTCCTTACCTTAGAAGAGGGAAGAGGAAAAGGCCTGGGCTGTTAGAGAACAGACAGGAAAAAGAGAAGCAAGAGGGTACTATGTCTGATGGGGATCAGATAGTACCAGCACCATAGTGCATTTTATCGCGCTGCTGCTAGCAGGCGTTATCTTGTGGAAGGGAGTGGCCTGCAAGTGAGCTTGGGGGGGAGCGTCAGGTCTTAGTGACTGAGCTCTTGGTTGGGTGGATAACAAGCTTTATATGAGTTTATTCCAGATTCAGGAACAGGCAGCAAGTACAAGTTAAGGAAGGCACAGTACAGGTAAGTACATTAAGGTTACAACATTAATTAGGAGTCTTATCTTTTACTGAAAAGTTATTAGTTATCTGTAACATAGGATTTTATTAGTATCTGAGAGAGAGAAGCTTTTATTATAAACCTACAGGATTATTACCTACTGTAAGTATGAATACATAAGCAAGATGGAATAAAGCATCTGTTCTCTTAAAGATTATAATACCTAGTATGATTCTAAATATTTTAATCAGTAGACAAATTCAGAGAAATATCAAGTAACGTATTGACTGTGTGCAGATAGAAAAATCACAAGTTATACTCATAACTGTCAAACCCATAGAAATATCAGGTAACGTATCGACTGTAACCAGGTAGAAAAGTCACAAGTTATATTCATAACTGCCATATTCATAACTGCACGAGTATAGTTCAACAAAATAAAAGAAAACACAGTCATCCAAGTTAAGTAATTATGGCAACAGTCGAATTATAAATAACTGGAACATGCAATTGAAATATCATAGCAGAATCCAAGAATTATTGCAAGAAATAGAACCGAGGGTTTAATAGATACATGCGACCCCTGTGCTCACACCCGAAGGCGTGCAAGTCTGGTCATAATAACACAAGACTTCACTATTAAATGGCTCTAGCAATGTCGACCGAGACGGAACGACTGTACAATCTTACCAGCAAATAAAATAATTGATATAAGTACAGGATTACACATCTATCCATTTAACTATAATATTAAACAAAATGAAATCAAGCCTCTGTCATAACATTCGGAATAGCTAAATGGGTTTTAACCATAAGCTGTGAATAATGGCGGAACAGAGTTCACCATGATACACATATACTCATAACTAACCGCCCGCCAAATCAAATGTCAGAGCATATCACTGTAAGCATAGTCATTTCGACTCACTGTTACATGTTCAGGTCACGGAAAACAAACAGAAATACAGTTGTAAATAAAGAAAATGAAATCCTCGGTATCATCACAACTGTAGGCGCATCAATTAAAACATAACTTCATGTATTCACATATATGAAAGACTGGTAAGTATGGGAAGCACAGACAGTCTGTGCGATTCTTAACATATATCAGAAAAGACATTGAAATTACAGCGAGTTGGATGCCGAGAGCAAATATACAAAAATAACCAGAGCAAGTTTAGAATCTTGTGAACCCAGAAGACCATACAAGAATTCGTAACATCAATCATTACATTCAATTGGTAAAACTGTTAGAGCAAGCCCATTTGATAATGAGCATTCCCGGCTGCCTCGACGGGTTCCTATGGGTCAAAATTTATAGTAAACCTAAAGTAACAGAACCGTCTAATACAACCAGGGAACTGAAACCCTCCGACCAGAAACCCAATGCGAAGAAGTCCGTCCCTCGAACTAGCCATAACGGAGCATGATAAGTCTCCTGGCATGACAAAGAATCCATACTCAGACATTGCCAAGGTTAATTAAATTACCAGCCGTAGCTAGAGCTACATACCTGGTGATTTCCAGTCGAAGCTTGAACTCTGAAGGCACGGGCGTCACCATAAATTTTATGTTTAGAGACCCTGCAACCAAAGGTTAACCGGTTAAATCTGCTCAACCCATAAACAATAAGGAACCAGTCTAGGTTAATCAAAAAGGGGATTTTCTATTTACCTCCAGATGAACCGCAAAAGACTCAACCACTCCTCGCAGTATACTGGCGACAGAATCCTCTCTCCAGACGATAGCCGTTCTGTGGGATGGCAGTGTGAACTTTGAAATTCCCTGGTAAACCAGGGCATGCAGAGCCGAGAGGCACTGCTTCCCTGCACCCGGATAATGACAATGAAACCCTAGACAAATCCTTTTGATCACAAGACCTTCAAAATCCACCGTTGATCGCTGTGGGGAAATCCGATCCGCTAGATTAGGTGTAATCCCGAGAGGATGCAGGTTTCGATCAGAGAATTTATTACTATAGCTACCATTCCAAGGATCGTACAGGAAAGTAATTCCCAAGGAGAAGAGCGGATCTATCCAGACAACCAGAGGAGCATTACCGAGGCGTGGTATTAAATTCGCCAGGTGATCTTATCGATCCAAGTTCAGGTGACGGCGGGAAGGACCAAGCGACCGCCAGCACATCCATATGCCAGCTCAGGCTACTAATGCCAGCTTGGCTATGAAGATTCGGGACAAGATTATAGTGCTAATATATATATATATATATATTAAGGTTTAGCCGCATAAAACATTGATATTTGATATTATTTAAAAAAGTTTTTTTTGTTGGGTAGTGACATATGGTATCAGAGCCAAGCTACAACACTGTGGCCTCTGAGTAAAAATATTAAGAATATTAAGAGCATTAAGAACATACAAATACACTGTATACAATGACTAACAAAGATGGTTATTGATAATACTTTTGAATGATCCTTTTTGTTGTTGAATGAAGTACAGGGTTCAAGTTTGAGAATAGAAATATGAGGAGAATGGATAACATTCCACGACGACCCGCAATGGGACAGGGAGTACCCGGTTCCGAGAACAACCCAGAACTATGGGTGCAGCTTGGGGAAGAAGCCAGAGTCACGAATCAGGCAATATTGGAAACAGTGCAGGAACTGAAGAATGAGATGGTTCGACTACGGGAAGACAATGCTCGGTTAACAATGGAACAAGAAAGAATCTTAAAGAGTTTGTCTGATAAACAAAATCAATTACCAGCTAATCCCAATGCAGAGCAGCAAAGGATATCTAAAGAACAGAACCATCATATACCCCCTGAAGGATCGGAGGAATAGGGGGAACGCTCTGATAATGTATTTGACCAGTTAACCTCGAAAAGACGGAAGGTAGAGCTACAAGGTGAATTCCGCAAAATTAAACCACCGCATTTTGATGGAGAACATGAGGAAGCGACTGAAGCTTGGATCATAAATATGAACAAGTACTTTCAGCTTTACGAATACGACAATAATCTGAAGGCACGATTGGCCATTTTTCAATTGCAAGGGAAGGCTACTTTGTGGTGGGAGGAAGTAAAGTTAGTAAAAGGAGTCACCGAACAAAATATTACATGGGATAATTTTCAGAGATTTTTCAAGGAGCGGTATTTAACGGAACGCTTCTATGATGAGAAGGCAAGAGAGTTCCATGATTTACGATTAGGACAGCAGACCATGGACGAATTCATCTCTCGCTTTACGTCCTTACTTCGTTATGTACCATACATAAGGGAAGAAAAGGCAAAAGTCCAGCGATTCATCAGCAGTTTGCCGGCACACATGCGAGAGCGGATTGAGTTTGATAATCCAAAATCGATGGATGAGGTAATCCGCAAGGCTAGAATCTGTTATCAACAAGGTAAACAGAAAGGGGAAACTGCTAACAGAAAATGGAATGATAAGAGAAGTTTCAAGATTGTGGGTAATAGCAAAGGAAATCGCAGCAATGGCAGTAAGGGAAATGGCAAAGGAGCAACCAGCAGGTTTGTACCAAGAACTACAGCTAAGTTCAGAGCCACCAGCGAGTCCAAGATCAGCGAACAACAACCAAGATTGGACAATGAAGGTACTGCAAGAGCTCCGTTACAGTGCTGGGGTTGTGGGGGACCTCATTACATTAAAAACTGTCCACAGCGAAAAGGAACGGAGCAATTATCCCAAATTCATGAAGCCTCAACTGTGGGCGAGGTTGGTCGCAGTATACCCAGAATTAACGCGGCTCTGGAAGATCGTCAGGCAGAATATTAGCCAACCATGGTTGAGTTCGAAGGTAAAATTTCAAACCTTACCATATCTGTTTTAATTGACCCTGGGGCTACGTTAAGCTATGTAAGTCCAAAGGTAGTGGAACGTTGTAATTTACAACCTGTTAAATTTAAAAATCCTTGGCTCGTACAATTGGCTACCGGAGCCAAGCGGCGGGGAACAGCTAAAATCAATGATTGCTCATTTGTCATAGCAGACCAACCAGTAATGGCTGATCTGAATATACTTCCTCTTGGATCTTACGATATTCTGATTGGCATGGACTGGTTAGAAAAACACTGGTCACTAGTTGATTGCAAAACTAAAGTTATTTACTACAGAGATCAGCAAGGAAACAGGAAAGAAATGCAAGGAATTAAGCAATCGGTGCAAGTCCGCCCGATAACTGCCAACCAACTGATAAAATGCGTACGGAAGGGGTGTCAAGTCTACGCTATCCAAGTGGGATATGCGAATTCTAAGGATAAATCAATTTCTTTGCACAGCATTCCTGTAATACAGGAATTCACAGATGTATTTCCATAGGAAATTCCTGGACTGCCACCGCGAAGGAATATAGACTTTACCATAGAGCTGACACCCGGGGCAGCACCAGTATCACGAGCACCCTACAGAATGAGTACACCTGAACTAACCGAACTAAAAATGCAGTTGCAAGAATTACTAGACAAGGAGTACATACGTCCTAGTGTGTCTCCCTGGGGAGCTCCAGTTTTATTTGTTAAGAAAAAGGATGGTACTCTCCAGATGTGTATCGATTACAGACAATTGAACAAGTTGACCATCAAAAATAAATATCCCTTACCCCGGATTGATGAATTATTCGATCAAGTGAAAGGTGCAACGGTGTTCTCTAAGATCGATTTGCGATCAGGATATCATCAAATACGAATTAAAGACGAGGACATCGCTAAAACGGCCTTTAGGACAAGGTATGGTCATTATGAGTTTGTGGTTTTGCCATTTGGGCTAACCAACGCTCCTGCAACTTTTATGTGTTTAATGAATAGCATTTTTCATCCATATTTGGATCGATTTGTGCTAATATTCATTGACGATATATTAATATATTCACGCACAATCGAAGAACATCATGAACACCTCCGAATGGTATTACAGACCCTTCGAGAACATCAGCTGTATGCAAAATTTAGTAATTGTGACTTCTTTAAGGAGGAAATTCAATATTTGGGCCACGTGATCACAAAGGACGGAATTGCGGTGGATCCGGAGAAGATAAAGGCCATAATGGACTGGCCCGTACCAAAGGACGTAGCGGATGTCCGATCTTTTATGGGATTGGCCGGGTATTATAGGAGGTTTGTGGAAGGCTTCTCGAAAGTAGCTTTTCCCATTACCTCATTACAGAAGAAAGGGAGAGCGTTTCAATGGACCCCAAATTGTCAGAAAAGCTTTGAACAGCTAAAACAGCTGCTCACTACAGCACCAATTCTGAGTATAGCAGATCCTCATAAGGATTATGTGGTCTGCACTGATGCCAGTAAGGAAGGATTGGGTGGAGTTTTAATGCAAGAAGGCCGAGTAATTGCTTACGAATCCCGTAAATTAAAGGAACATGAACAGCGATACTCCGCTTATGATTTGGAACTGGCTGCTGTTATACATGCTTTGAAAATGTGGCGGCATTATCTTTTGGGCAGAAAATTCTTGCTGCTCACCGACCATCATAGCTTAACCAGCTATTTCAATCAGCCTACTTTAAACGCTAGGCAAGCACGATGGATGGATTTCTTAAGTGGTTTCGACTTCGAAATAAAACATCTGCAAGGTAAGGCGAATAGAGTAGCAGACGCTTTAAGCAGGAAAGTACAAAGTCTGTACGAAATTTCCACTACAGGATGGAAAAATCCTTTTTTAGACATGATTAAGGAAATTTCCGATCAAGATACAGGATACCAACAGCTAAAACAGCAGATACAACAATCTGATGGAAAGGACAACCAACAAGAATTCACGATAGATGACGCGGGAATTGTCTATTTCAAGCAAAGAATATATGTGCCCAATCAAAACAAGATTAAAAGTCTGATTATGGATGAATTCCACATCAGCCATTATGCTGGTCACCCAGGTTATCAAAAGATGATGACAGCAATTCGGAAGGAATATTTTTGGCCAGGAATGAAAAAGGATATTGTAGAATACTTAGCGCGATGTTTGGAATGTCAGCAAATTAAAGCTGAACATCAGCATCCAGCTGGGCTGTTACAACCTTTGCCCATTCCGGAATGGAAATGGGAAATCATCTCCATGGATTTTATTACAGGGTTACCTAGAACAAAGAAAAACAATGATTCCATTATGGTGGTAGTGGACAAGCTGAGCAAGGCTGCACATTTCATACCAGTACAATCCACTTTCAGAGCTACACAAATCGCTCACATTTTTATGCAGAATGTGTTCAGACTGCATGGTCTCCCAAAAACAATAATTTCGGATCGAGATGTAAAGTTCACATCGGCCTTTTGGAAGACACTATTTGCTGATTTAGGCACTCAGCTGAATTTTAGCACAGCGTACCATCCGCAAACTGATGGATAGATGGAGCGAGTAAATCAAATAGTAGAAGACATGTTAAGGGCCTACGTTATGCAACAACCCACCCGGTGGGAGGAATATTTACACTTGGTGGAATTTGCGTATAATAATGGTTACCATACTTCAACTCAAATGAGTCCATTTGAGGTTATGTATGGTCGGAAATGCCGTACACCCTCCAGCTGGGGAGGGCCTGAAGATAAATTAAGTCTAGGACCCGACATGCTTAAAGAAATGGAGGACATGGTAAAGAGAGTACGTATCAATCTGAAGGCGGCTCAGGACAGACAAAAGAATTTCGCTGATCGAAAAAGGAGATTTAAGGAGTATCAGGTGGGAGATCATGTGTATATTCGAATTCAGGCCAAAAGAAGTACCTTACAATGGGCTGGTTGCGCTAAATTGGCGCCCAGATATTGTGGACCATTTCAGATACTAGCAAGAATTGGGCCGGTGGCTTACCAGTTGGCCTTGCCAAGTCACATCCGGGTCCATAATGTATTTCATGTTTCGGTCTTAAAGAAGTATGTGTATGACCCTAAGCATGTAATTCGTTGGCAGGATATACAGGTGGGGGTTATTGTATGATAAAGAATTTAGCAAGAATCCTATTTGGAAGAAAAAACTAATTCCAAGTTGTGTAATGCAGGTCGAACCGGAAGGAGAAGTGCTGGTCGAACCGCTGAGCATTCTCGACCAGAGAGAAGTGCAGCTGCGGAAACGATTTATTACCCAAGTTAAGGTACAATGGCGACATTTTGGGCCTGAAGAGGCCACTTGGGAAGATCAGGAATTGATGAAGAAAACATATCCAGTCCTGTTTATGACTGTAAGACACCGAGACGGTGTCCAATCTCAGGGGGAGGAGATGTAATAACCAAACAGTTATATGAATAATTTAAAAATTACCATGGTAGGTAAATGTGAAAACAGGAATTATTACCTTATTAATATTGAAATATTATTTATTCAGAATTATGAATTCAATAATAGGGTAGATAACTTTGTTAGGAAAAGTTATTTACTTCTTATTCCTTAATTAAAAGAAACAGTTGCCAGGGGCAACCCTAACCACTTTTTCCTTACCTTAGAAGAGGGAAGAGGAAAAAGGCCTGGGCTGTTAGAGAACAGGCAGGAAAAAGAGAAGGAAGAGGGTACTATGTCTGATGGGGATCAGATAGTACCAGCACCATAGTGCATTTTATCGCGCTGCTGCTAGCAGGCGTTATCTTGTGGAAGGCAGTGGCCTGCAAGTGAGCTTGGGGGGGAGCGTCAGGTCTTAGTGACTGAGCTCTTGGTTGGGTGGATAACAAGCTTTATATGAGTTTATTCCAGATTCAGGAACAGGCAGCAAGTACAAGTTAAGGAAGGCACAGTACAGGTAAGTACATTAAGGTTACAGCATTAATTAGGAGTCTTATCTTTTACTGAAAAGTTATTAGTTATCTGTAACATAGGATTTTATTAGTATCTGAGAGAGAGAAGCTTTTATTATAAACCTACAGGATTATTACCTACTGTAAGTATGAATACATAAGCAAGATGGAATAAAGCATCTGTTCTCTTAAAGATTATAATAACTAGTATGATTCTAAATATTTTAATCAGTAGACAAATTCAGAGAAATATCAAGTAATGTATTGACTGTGTGCAGATAGAAAAATCACAAGTTATACTCATAACTGTCAAACCCAGAGAAATATCAGGTAACGTATCGACTGTAACCAAGTAGAAAAGTCACAAGTCATATTCATAACTGCACGAGTATAGTTCAACAAAATGAAAGAAAACACAGTCATCCGAGTTAAGTAATTATGGCAACAGTCGAATTATAAATAACTGGAACATGCAATTGAAATATCATAGCTGAATCCAAGAATTATTGCAAGAAACAGAACCGAGGGTTTAATAGATACATGCGACCCCTGTGCTTACACCCGAAGGCGTGCAACTCTGGTCATAATAACACAGGACTTCACTATTAAATGGCTCTAGCAATGTCGACCGAGACGGAACGACTGTACAATCTTATCAGCAAATAAAATAATTGATATAAGTACAGGATTACACATCTATCCATTTAATTATAACATTAAACGAAATAAAATCAAGCCTCTGTCATAACATTCGGAATAGCTAAATGGGTTTTAACCATAAGCTGTGAATAATGGCGGAACAGAGTTCACCATGATACACATATACTCATAACTAACCACCGCTGAATCAAATGTCAGAGCATATCACTGTAAGCATAGTCATTTCGACTCACTGTTACATGTTCAGGTCACGGAAAACAAACAGAAATACAGTTGTAAATAAAGAAAATGAAATCCTCGGTATCATCACAACCGTAGGCGCATCAATTAAAACATAACTTCATGTATTCACATATATAAAAGACTGGTAAGTATGGGAAGCACGGACAGTCTGTGCGATTCTTAACATATATCGGAAAAGACATTGAAATTACAGCGAGTTGGATGCCGAGAGCAAATATACAAAAATAACCAGAGCAAGTTTAGAATCTTTTGAACCCAGAAGACCATACAAGAATTCGTAACATCAATCATTACATTCAATTGGTAAAACTGTTAGAGCAAGCCCATTTGATAATGAGCATTCCCAGCTCCCTCGACGGGTTCCTATGGGTCAAAACTTACAGTAAACCTAAAGTAACAGAACCATCTAATACAACTAGGGAACTGAAACCCTCCAACCAGAAACCCAATGCGAAGAAGTCCGTCCCTCGGACTAGCCATAACGGAGCATGATAAGTCTCCTGGCATGACAAAGAATCCATACTCAGACATTGCCAAGGTTAATTAAATTACCAGCCGTAGCTAGAGCTACATACCTGGTGATTTCCAGTCGAAGCTTGAACTCTGAAGGCACGGGCGTCACCATAAATTTTATGTTCAGAGACCCTGCAACCAAAGGTTAATCGGTTAAATCTGCTCAACCCATAAACAATAAGGAACCAGTCTAGGTTAATCAAAAAGGGGATTTTCTATTTACCTCCAGATGAACCGCGAAAGACTCGACCACTCCTCGCAGTATACTGGCGACAGAATCCTCTCTCCAGACGATAGTCGTTCTGTGGGATGGCAGTGTGAACTTTGAAATTCCCTGGTAAACCAGGGCATGCAGAGCCGAGAGGCACTGCTTCCCTGCACCCGGATAATGACAATGAAACCCTAGACAAACCCTTTTGATCACAAGACCTTCAAAATCCACTGTTGATCGCTGTGGGGAAATTCGATCCGTTAGATTAGGTGTAATCCCGAGAGGATGCAGGTTTCGATCAGAGAATTTATTACTATAGCTACCATTCCAAGGATCGTACAGGAAAGTAATTCCCAAGGAGAAGAGCGGATCTATCCAGACAACCAGAGGAGCATTACCGAGGCGTGGTATTAAATTCGCCAGGTGATCTTATCGATCCAAGTTCAGGTGACGGCGGGAAGGACCAAGCGACCGCCAGCACATCCATATGCCAGCTCAGGCTACTAATGCCAGCTTGGCTATGAAGATTCGGGACAAGATTATAGTGCTAATATATTTATATATATATTAAGGTTTAGCCGCATAAAACATTGATATTTGATATTATTTAAAAAAGTTTTTTTTGTTGGGTAGTGACAATTTTTTTTTCCCTTTTTGGTAGGTGTTCATTTTATCCTAAATAATAGTAAAGTTATTTTCCTTTTTGGTGGTGAATACCAAGGTAATTTAGAGTGAGTATAAAGTTTCATATGTATTTTTTTTATATGGAAGATAAAATTTAGTTTCATATGTATTTGGGTCATTTTTGTATATAAGGAAGGTAAATTTGTAGGGAATTAAATGTAATTCTAAATTTTATTTACATAAAAAGATATGACTTAGTAAGAAGAGTAAAATTTTGATAATTAAAGTTAATATAATTTTAAATATGTTTTATTTATTTATTTAATTATATGAGTTTTATCTTTTGTGTGAATTTAAATGTTTTTCTGTTGTGTGTGAAATATATGTTATGAATTTGGTTAGAGAATATAAAATCATTCCCTTTTACTATTTAATAACTTAATTAGTATCAAAACTATCTGCTTTATAAGAATGACATTTAATTTTATTATAAATTATTTAAAAAATTATAATATAATAGTTGATATTCATATTTATAATTATAATTTGTTTTTTATATAATATAAAAAATTTAATATTAAATATTTATTATTAAATTAATTTAAAAATTATTATTATCTTTTGAAAAATATTTTTTTTAAATCATCTCTCATATATATGATAGTTTTTTTACAATTTATATTTTATACTCAAACTATGCATAAAATTTAATTCCAATTTTCATATTATATAAAAAACTTTTATGTTTATTGATTTTTATAAAATTTAATTAATTTATAACTTTACAGTGTAAATTGTTTGATAGTGAAATATATTTTTAAATTACTCATTCTAACAACATTATATTACATATAATGTTAACCTAAATTTAAAATTGAATAAAATGAGTAAACCTTGAAACTATAATAGTAGTAGATAGGATTAACCCTTTATTACATGAATACGAATGCACCTTACTTGCGAGGTTCTATGACATATTCCCAGCCAACACCTAACTCCATGTCTATAGTCACTAACATTCAGTTGGTAACATTCAGTCGATAGAATGTGGAAAACAAAATCTAAAATTATTAGAATTGGGGAACCTTCCTGAATTCGGAGTGACCTCATTTGTTCTCTGTAAATTGTTACTTAGAGTAGACATGACAAATTTGCAAAGTACATTAAATTGAATGCATCCTTATTAATCTTTATGAGCTGGATTGGAAATACATTTCCATCCTCAATATAATAACTCAATATTATAGCAACTCCATGATTTTCATCAAAGTTCTTTTGTTGCCTTACTGTGACAGCTTTCTTCTTTGCCACTGCTATCACATCCATAGTGGCTCTCAAACTATTTCCAATTTTCTTTTTCGGCCATGTTTTCATTTTCCGTGGTTTTTTCTCTAGGTGATGGCATTTTTTCTCTTATTTCTATATCCTTCACTTTATAGATGGCATAAGGAACTAAACCTATCCTTCGATACTTTCTAATTGGTATAGAACATCTTTATGTATTTTCTTTATTTAGTCACACTTAGTTATTCTTTAGATAAATTAGTGGAGTGGCTCATGCATGCATGAGTTTTACTTCTCTTTATTATGAGTGGAGTCATGCATGAATAAAGAAATGGTGAATTGATGATTTCATGTTGACCCTATAGGTAAATAGGACTAGGTTTATTTGACTCCAGTACAATTCCACTTATGCATGTTTATTCTCTAATTATCTTTGAGATTCTACTAATTCAATTGAATAGTTAACTAGTTTAGTTAATTAGTTAACTAGGCCTAGACTTGAGAGACGTTATCCATGCACCATGGAACCCAATCAAGGTGCATGTTCTCATGGAGGATATATATCGTTATATTATACTTCATTTTTTTATATAGAGATATAGAGAGAAATTGAATTCTAATCTCTTTTGCAATGTTTAGTTATTAGCTTGTAATTGTTACTTTTGTTTCCACCTAGATTCTCATGTAACAGACAAATTCACATGGTATTAGAGCATGATTGGTGGTGAAGCAAAGTGTAGCCATATTTGTAGGTATTGAAAATTGAACATTAAAGAAGATGGATTAGTCTCTACGCTTTCGACAACAAGTGATTCTCATGCCATTCAACTAGCATGAATGGAAGCTAAGTTCATCTTTCTTCTTCTCAAAGTAAGGAGCCATTTAGAATCACTATGGGAAATTAAAACAAGGCAAATGCAACTTTCGAGAAGAAAAAATACTTCAATAGGATTGGATGAACTGTATGGGCTTCTTTTATTATCCATTTCTCTAAATCTTCTCTTTTACATTGAGTCTACCACTACTCCTAATGAAGTTTGGATAACCCTTGAGGGTCTCTTAAGCAAGAAGGACATGATGTGTGGAGATGAGTTGTAGAATGAGCTCATATCTTTGAGTCCAAGTAGTTTTAAAATCCTACAAGACCTCTTCACAAAGTTCAATTCACTACCTCGAGAGCTAAAGGCATGCAATATTGGAAAGAAAGAGGAACGATTTATTCTATCGATTCTCTCAAAGGTCAGACCGGAATTCTTTGTTTTCATTTCTTCATTCCATGCTTCAATATTAATGGTTTTTTCATATTGGAAGATTAAATTGATGGACTCTTTCATTGAGTCTCTCATGTAAGAACAGAAAAAGCTTATCAAAATGGAAACCCTCATAAGTTCCAATGCACATGTTATTATTGGCTAAGGAAACAACAAGATCAAGCAAAAGTAGAAAGGAAAGAAGGAGCATGATAATAGAAAAGGGTCAAATTATAGATCAAATGATGAGTCTTCCAACTCCAAAAGTGGGATATCATTATAAATTTGCATACATGAAGAAGTAGATTATAAACATGGCATAAACACTTGAACAACATAATGCTGGAGATTGCATTCCAAATGGTGCCAAAAATAAGGAAAAATCATGAGACGATCAAGGTAAATATTAGTCATTTTTACAAATTTATTCTTCTTCTTATTCTTTGATTATTGATAGTGGGGCACCACACCATATGGTTGCCTCATGAGATTTCTTTTCGACCATGGAAACATATTCTGGTCCTCCCAAACTAACGAGAGATAATACCCCTATCCAAGCACATGGAAAACGAAGAGTAGATATGAACAACGGATGCTTTTAGGACATATTTCATGTCCCACAACTATCCGTAAACCTACTATTAGTCTCCCCAATAAGACATTATGACATAGGAAGGCAGCGAAATTTACACCTATATTTTTTTTCAAATTTACTTTTGAATCTTTTTCGGTTATGTTACTAACACATGCAAACCAAGAGAGTGAATTGTGGCATGATATATTAACGAATTTTAATTATAGGTACCTCCAACAGCTCAGTAGAGAAAAACGGTTACAGGTCTTCCCAACATTCCTTTTTTCAAATGATTTTTCCATGGTTGCATGATGGGAAAACATCCCGAGGAAAAGTTCGTGAAAGGAGAGGAAACAAGGGCATCATCAATCCTTGAGCTTGTGAACATCAATATCATTAAAAAAATTTCCCAACCATCTATGAGTAAGACGAGATATGTTCTTGCATTTATAGCTGACCAGTCATGCTATACTTGGGTCTATTTTATTAAATCCAATTAAGAGGTATTTGCATGTTTTAAGGACATTAAAGGAACATGCAGAAATAAAAGGAAAGAAAAAAAAAAATCAAAATATTTCCCACAAATAATGGGGGAAAATATGTGAAAAAAGACATAGAAAGGATTTTTTTAGACACAAGTATTCAGTTACAACACAGTGTTGAACACTCTGCAGCAAGATGGTGTGGCAGAAAAGAAGAATAGGACATTAAAAGAGATGTCCAACTGCATATTGAATAGAATGTCATTACCTTCAAAGTTATGGACTGAAGCAATCAACGGTATCACTTACATATAGAACAAAGTACCACACAAATCTATGAACGGTGCAACTCCTTATGAGGCTTGGTGTGGTAATAAATTGAAAGTCACCCATCTTTTTATCTTTGTATTGTGAGCATGGTCTGAGATTCCATTGGATAAGGGAAATGATTTAGATGCACAGAACAAGGAGTGGATGTTCATTGGATTCTTAGATGGAGTGAAAGAGTATAGATTGCTTGATCTTGCCACAAAAAAAAACATTATTGAGAGGTATAGTTTGAAGAAGATCCTCTACATGTAACTCCAAAGGAACCTACTACACAACCTCTGCCACTTCCAGATGTTTGTCTTTTAGATGACGGTTCTTCATGCACCTTAGATTAAAATTTTGAACTTAATGAGTAGGTCAAAGAAGATTAAAGTTCCGAACCACCTTTGGCACAAAAGTGGTGCCTCATGAGAGATCTCTTAGATTTTCTTGCCACAAGATCTGAAGTGGAAGAATATTTTCATGCACTTACATCTATAGAACCACACATTCCTATGCACTACAATGTGGTATTATCTTATGATCCTAGATCTTATGCGGAAGTCGAGGGAAATCCAAATTGGAAGTATCAATGGATGAGGAATTCACTTAGTTAATTTTGAACAACACATTGGATTTGATTCCACATCGAGTAGGTCAAAATCTTGTTCATTGTAAATGGATCTATAAAACCAAAAGAGGAAAAAATGGAATGATTAGCAAGTATAAATAGAAGCTGGTAGCCAAAGGTTTTTTGCAGGTACATGGGATTGATTATGATGATACATTTGCATTGGTGGAAAAAATGGACTCCATTAGGATGGTTCTTACAATTGCAGCAACAAAGAAGTGGGAGGTTAACCACATGGATGTGAAGAACATATTTCTTCACAGTGATATATAT
>APFE030154974.1:0-17827 GCA_000404065.3 Pinus taeda | reverse complement strand
ACCAAAAGGATATGTTTAAGACTCATCATTGGTGTACATATTGAAGTGATTTTTGTATGGCCTCAGTAAGGCACCTCATGCATGGTCCGAGAAGATGGACTCCTATATTCTCTCCCATCGTTCCTGACATTTTAATTCTAATCCAAAAGTTTATATGTTGAGATAATATGATTCATTACTATTGATAATGTTTTATGTAGACAAATTACTTATCACAAATAATTTACCCTCAACAATTGTTGTTGCAAATTCTGTTCTACATGACAGGTTCTCCTTGACTAACATGGGGCTTCTCAACTACTTTCTTGGTCTTGAGATTAGTAATTCTAATTTAGGAATCACGTTGGTTCAGTCAAAGTATGCATGGGCTCTACTTTCTAGATTCAAGATTACTCACTTCGGGCCAACAACCATGACTTTCTTATCTGGAATTAAGCTAAAGAATGGAAGTACAACATCGTTGGTAGATTTTACACTTTATAGGAAGTTGGTGGATGGTCTTGTGCACCTCATTGACTAATGACTGGACATCTACTATGATATTGGAGTCGTATCTAGGTACATGTAGGAGTCGCGTGACTTCCATTGGAATGTAGCTAAGATTTTTCTTCAATATGTTAATGGGAACATAAATTATGGTATCCAGTATGCATCAACATGATCACTAGATATCACTAGTTACACATATACATATTTGGAAAGCAATGAAATAGATTAAAAGTCCATTTTAGGCTATTTTTTTAGCCTTGGATCAAGGCTTACTTGTTGGTCAAGAGAAAATCAATCAACAAGCACTTTATCTTCAACAAAGGTAGCTTATAAGGGTGTAATAAATGCACCCACATAGGATATCTGGTTGCAACATTTTCTCATAGAGTTTTGCATACATTTCCATCACCTACCAGTCATCTAGTGTGAAAAATAGAGGACTTTAAAGTTTTGCAGAGGTCCAGTCTAGTCACAGTGTACCAAACACATCGAAGTTCACATGAACTTCATTCGAGGCTTGATCCATGATGGTATCATTGATCTGTAATATTTTTATATCCACCAAACAAATTGTAGATATATTCACCAAGCCCTTCACAAAACAAATATTTTTAGTATCATGAGTGTGAAGGAAACAATAATTTCCTTGCAATTGTCTTGGTAGCATTTGAGGCAGGATTTTGTTACCATAAGGTTTTCCCTCTTTCCTCTTTTTTTTTTTTTTCTATTTAGATGTTTTATATTGGGTATCTAACATGGCTACATAATCCTAGGACCCACTTTATTTATTTTTTCACCTTATTTAAGCTTGAAGTCGTGTATAACATGTATATGTATTTTTCATATTTAGTCATATTTAATTATACTTTATTCATACTAGTGGAGTGGAGTCATGCATGTATGAGTTTTACTTCTCTTCACTATGAGTGGAGTTACGTATGAGCCATGATATAGTTTATTGATGATTGTATCTCGATTATTTAGTTAACTAGGACTAGGTGCCATTTGACTTCAGTATAGTTCCACTTATGCATGGTGATTCTCTAGTTATATCTCGGATTTTACTAGCTCACTAGTTAACTAATTCACTTAACTAGTTAACTAGGTCAACACTTAAGAGATGTTATCCATGCACTATTCCACCCAACCAAGATGCATATTCTCATGGAGGATATATATCATTGTATTATACTTCATTTTTTGATATGGAGAGATAGAGAGAAAATGAATTCTAATCTCTTTTGCAATCTTTAGTTATTAGCTTACAATTGATAATTTTATTTTAGCCTAGATCCTGTAGAGGTGTAAAACAAAATTTCACATGGTATTAGAGCACAGTTGGTGGTGAAGAAAAGTTCAACCATATTTACAGATATTGAATATTGAAGATTAAAAAATATGGATCACTCTCTATAATCTCAAGAACAAGTGATTCTCATGACATTCAGCAAACATTAATGGGAGCCACGAATACTTCTTCTTCTTAGAAGTAAGAGACTCTTTAAAATAACTATGAGACTCTTTAAGAGATTTTACTAGCTCACTAGTTAACTAATTCACTTAACTAGTTAACTAGGCCAACACTTAAGAGATGTTATCCATGCACTATTCCACCCAACCAAGATGCATATTCTCATGGAGGATATATATCATTGTATTATACTTCATTTTTTGATATGGAGAGATAGAGAGAAAATGAATTCTAATCTATTTTGCAATCTTTAGTTATTAGCTTACAATTGATAATTTTATTTTAGCCTAGATTCTCTAGAGGTGTAAAACAAAATTTCACATGGTATTAGAGCACAGTTGGTGGTGAAGAAAAGTTCAACCATATTTACAGATATTGAATATTGAAGATTAAAAAATATGGATCACTCTCTATAATCTCAAGAACAAGTGATTCTCATGACATTCAGCAAACATCAATGGGAGCCAAGAATACTTCTTCTTCTTAGAAGTAAGAGACTCTTTAAAATAACTATGCATAATGAATTTGAGTCGAATGAAACTCTCGAGAAGAAATAATACTTTAATAGAATGGATGAAGTGTATGGACTTCTCTTCTTATCCATTTCTCTAGATCTAATCTTTCACATATAGTCTACCACAACTCCCAATTAAATTTGGACAATACTTTAGGCTCTCTTTAGTAAGGACATGATGCATGGACATGATGTGGAGAATGAGTTCATATCTTTGAGATCTAGCAATTTTGAAACCCTACAAATTTTCTTCAGAAAGTTCAAGTCACTACTTCAATATCTAAAGGCATGTAGTACTGGAAAGAAAGAGGAACAACTTATTCTCTCGATTATCTCCAAGCTCGAACCAGAATACACCATTTTCATTTCTTCATTCCATCCTTCAAGATTAATGATGGGTGCATCTTGGAAGATTCCATCAATGGACTCTTTCATTGAGTCTCTCATGCAAGAATAGAAAAAACTTATAAAAATGGGAGCCCCTAAAATTTCCAATGAACATGCACTTTCTATTCAAGGAGGTTTTTGGCCATTTTGGCCATGCAACAATGTGATTGAAATATTGCGATAGATGGCGGACCCAAAAACGATTATAGACCTGATTTCATAGATTTTGAAATTCGGGAATTTGGGATTTCTGTTTATTCCCATGTATTGAGGTTTTTAGACCTCCCGCCTAAGCGATAGCGATAAGCAATATTTGGACAGACTCGATAGGTTTATAGGGCCGATTCTACAATATTTGAAGTCCAGGATAAAGGCCGATGATGTGTTTTGCATGTGTTTCCTGTGTATTTCCATTATTTGGCTGACACGGCCAGAGGAAGGAAACATGACCGGGGTTTCCTACCACCTATTCTTTTCCATTTGTAAACGGATTCTTGTGACGAAACAGTCGGATTCTTCAATGATGGAGGACTGTAAATAATTCATGATAAAAACACAGAGAGCACAAGTGTTGAAGGTATTTGAAGGTTGCCAAGGGAACTGGAGGAATGAAAAAGGTCGCTAGAAGGTTGCTGAGAGTCGCTTGCAGGTCAAGGGGACTAGAAGGGCATGCAAAGGCAGAGAGAGAGAGCTCATAGAATTCAGAGCTGAAGAGCCAGAGCCAGAGCCAGAGCCAGAAAGCCAAATAGCTTCAGAGCTAGGGATAAGATGGTGTTCTAAGCCCATTGTGCTCAGTGTAAACTAGTGGAGTTGAGCGTGGAGCTTGTAAAAGGACTTTGCTATAATCCCAGAGAGCCTAGTCGAGCTGACTAGAGCTCAAGGAGATGTAACCCAAGAGTTTTGGGTGAACTCCATATTATATTGTTGTTATGTGTGTTTGCTTGTTGCTACATTGCATTGTTGCTTTATCTGTTGTTATATGTTTTTATATCAGTTCCAGCAAATAAACATAAAGCACATTAACAGTTTAAAATAAACACCAGCATACACCTATTTTCAAGCATTATTAATTCTGCAATTGGTTAATCATAATATCTTGGGAACATTTAAGCTTTGGAAGTGGGAGAGGGTCTTGTAAGCTTGACAAGAAGCCTTTAGTGCCCCATTTTCATATCAATCTTCGAATACGGTACTTTTTCCAGCCGCTTCTCTATGTCCACGCTGATCATGATAAGCTTGCAAGCCATCTTTATACTAGGTCAACCTTGATAAACCAAAGGATTTGCCCGAATCTGTGCTTAATCATGAAAATTAATTAGAAATTCTACAAACTGCATACAATTCATAAACAGGAGACAAATGAGCAATACGATTCACTACCTTCTGTGTCATTTCTGGCTCCTTGAAGCCAACATCTACGATATCCTCAGTAGGTACAAGCTTCCACGTTGGGATTATTGTAGTTAGCTTCTTCAATATGCTCATAACCATAGGGTGAGGCTTTAACTCTTCTGATATTTTTTGTAAAAATAAACAAGATGAGTGCGTATTGTTGGAAGAATCACTGCACCTCTATGGAATCCATTTTCCACACTTGGGATCCTAGCAACTAGTTTGGAATGTTCACCAACACCTGTGTGTTTTGACAATAATACATACCAGCAATAATCTTGAAAAATGTTGTACAATCCGTTACAAGGTCATCGAAGTATTTTATGTAACAACATGTTCTAGTAGATTTTCCATGCCCTTTATAACCTTTACCAAACACTGCATACCCTGCCTTTGCAAGCCTCACTCCTGTTTCTGATAATAGGTCCAATTGGGTTACTAATTTCAAAGCTAACTTAATATGAAATTTTGGTAAAGACACTCTAACAAATATTGTTCATTCATAAACATCATGGTCATATTTACTTATATTACTCCCGGGAAAAGAGTTACAAGTACCTTCCATGAAAACGCTGCAATTCATGCCATAGCATACAAGCACAAGAAGAAAACAACTTACACAACAGAAACTCAAAATCCTTAACGAATTTACAAAGTGGCGAATCTATGGATTCATGACTAGGTTGTGTTATGATGTGGACAATAAATTGGGACGCTGACCATGGCAGAGACATATGACAACTTTGGATTTCTTATCTGTAGGCTTCACTCCTCGCGAACTTTCAATGAACTCCTAGATGAGGATTTCATTTAAAGAACATTAGTAATAAAAATTTATCCATATGCAAGTAAAGAGCTTCACTCCTCGCGAACTTTCAATGAACTCCTAGATGAAGATTTCATTTAAAGAACATTAGTAGTGGAAATTTATCAGTCTAGTGAGACACTGACCGAATATTAAAATCTCACCTTCACAGCCATTGATTATTTGACTTTAATAACAAAAAATAATCATTTCGTATGTATAATAACCTACTTTGTTTGAGAGATGAGAACTTGCGTAAGATCTTGGCAGGGATTCTCTTTAATTCCTTCTATTTATCAAATTTTTACTTTCATAAATATATTTCCTAAAGAATCTCATCCCTTTCAACATAATTTGTATATAAATTTGGTCCTCTCAACAACGAATATCTTAAAAATTTAAATTTACCAACTGTTCTGTAAGAAAAACCCATGAACAGTAGGTCTTCACAGTAATAACCAAATTATGCATAACTTTCCATACCAATTAAAAAAATGTAAGAGGGTGGAATTCGTGGAGTATAGGATTCTACGTTTCGTCTTGTAGTAATCCTTGTACCAGCAATATACGTTTCGTGTTTCAGTAATCGTCATACCTTCTACTGCGTAAATCCTTTGAATGGCAAAGATTAAACTTTATCTACATATACATGTCAAACTACATGACAAAAATTTCGAATCTATCATTGCAACCAGTTTGGAGGCATTTAAAAATATCATGTAACATCATCGTAATTTTCTGCAACCATTAACTGAACAAGTAAATTGAAAGTGATTTTTTTTTTTCTGAAACCATCAACTTAATTTTCTGAAACCATTACTAAATGGCCATTGGGTATATAATTTGACTCTTCGAACTTACTGAAGGAGTCCATTTTTCTAAATAATTGGGAACTTGCATTTAGAAGGAATACCTTTCTCTGTAAGGAGATTTGTGTTATGGAGTAGTCAGCTGTAAAGTTAATCATTAACAATTTTGTGAGCCTTTAGCTGCACTCGCCTCTTTACAAAGCAAAGGTGCATGTTCATGAGACAACAATGTTCATAAGATAATAATGTTCTAGAACCTCGTAGAAGGTTCACAATGAAGTTATACATTATTTTCTGCGAAAGCGAGTTACTCTAATTTAATATCAATTGTGTTTATACTAGTTTTTTTAATTTAGTAACTGTATGTATAAATAGATATTTGTACTTGTATTTGGTTTAATATATTTTAGATATGGTATATTTTTTAAATGTAATTTATTGTTCATAATAATTTTCAATTTAAATTTGGTTTTTCTTATGGATTAACTTACCTTTTTTATTTAAAATGTGGATAGCTAATTTTTTAAATTTTTTATGTAATGGTTAATCGTTTATTGATCTTTTATTTGTTTGAATAAGCAATTTCTTAATGTGTTTAAGCTATGTTGAAATGGCTATATTGGAATTAGTTTATTGATTTTTTATTTGTTTGAATAAGCAATTCTTTAATGTGTTTAACCTATGTTGAAATAGCTATATTGGAATTAGTTTATTTTTTTGTATTTGAATAAGAAATCTCTTAAAGTGTTCAATTTACGTTGAAATATCTTGTTTTATAAAATATGGTAATAGAGGTAATATGAAGGTGTATTCTTGTTGTTTATCATAGTTCTAAATTTGTGTTATTATATATATCAAAAAGATCATGGGTTTTATTATTTGTGTGCATTTTCCGGTTAAGTAAGTTGTTCCATTTTATTAAAATATTGATTTTAGAAAAAAATACTATTTGTTTCAATTGAAAAAGTTTATGCTTTCTCAAGATACAACTATTTTTTTTAGGTCCAAAAGTATAAAGTTTCATTATGGTTTTTAATTTTTTTAACACCCGGTTAATATTTTAGACTTTCTTATTCATATTTTTGGTTTGCTAACCTTTTCTATATATGTGTGTGTGCCTGTTTTTTCTTTATTGTGTAATTTGTGAAATTTCAACAAATCAAAAACAAAGACGGGAGGCCAAAGGTTTTTCAGAAGCAGTCATCTAGTGTAATCTTAAGAACAGGTAAAAGAAAGTCCCTTCTCTTTCTGAAAGAGCATATGGGCTCCATGTGTGTAATCTTAAGAAAAGGTAAAAGAAAGTCCCCTCTTTTTCTGAAAGAACATATGGGCTCCATGTGATCAAGTGAGAAAGACTTTCATTTAGAAAAAAATGAAAAAATGTAAATATATTTGATAAGTATATTCAAGATTAAGAAAAAAAAGAATTGATAAGGAAATAGAAAATAACCTTCCCTCATCTCTAATATATAAAGAAAGGAGGAAGATATGGAACCATATTTGGAGACTATAAAAATCAAGGAAGAAATTCCTTACAAGTTTCGAGAAACGTCACTTTATTGAATTTTAATTATTTAAAATATATATTAATTATTGATGTGATGTAACAATGATAATAGATTAAATTAATAATAAGTTTCATTTCTGCATAGTTACTTTTACTGTATTGCAACATTTATATATATAGATATATATTTAAAAAAACTGAAAATAATATTAATATCATTAAATTAATAATAAGTTTATTTCATATTATTCTATAATTATTTTTACAACTTACACTTTATATATTTATTTATCTCTTTTCTATAAATACGTTCCGAATAAAGAAAACTACACTAATTAATTTTAAAAACTAATAATAATAAACTACGCTTTATTTCTAATTTAAATGGCTTAAATGTTTAAGCAATATTACTGTAGTAATGAATATGTATTTTCTGAAAAATAAAAATATTTATTTTCGTACGAAATTGATTAAGTAAAGCGTACCTTCACGTTTTGAAGCGAGGTTGGACAACACGTTTCAGTGGAGCATTAGTATATTAAAATTATTGTTATGCTTTCACAAAACAAACGTACCAACCAACATAATACTAATCTAATAGTTTAATATAAATGGATTAAATGCACGGTACAGAGTTCAAAGCAATAATTATGTTCAATTGGATAAATCAAATTAGACATAAATTTTTCCCTTACCAAAAAAAACCAATCCCATAATAATTTCCATACACATGCCTTTTTTGTGTTATTTCAACTCTGATAATGGCGCACCTATTGCCGTTCACAGCACATGGTCGGTTCCAGCGTGCAAAAAGCTTTTCACAAGGTACCCCACGACACACCCCTTTGCCTTTTATTATACGATTTTATCATTATTATCACTCCTGCTCACATCCCCTTGCACGTTGCAATACGTACTCCTATCTAATCGCTGACCGGGATAGGCTGTCGTTGGCATCCTTTCGTTCTCTTTCCGCTACCAACCTGGCGGACTCTGTGGAATCGGAATTGTTCTGTACATGGGCGTTTTCAGGGCACCCTACTGCTCCGCTTCTCTTGCCCAACCACGCAGTGATGTCTGAGAAAAGCAATTATGTGTTCTCTGGACGCTCTCTTCAGTTATCAAATTTGAAGGGCATGTCTTAATTTCATTTAGAAGGGCACATATTCAGGTTGCACTTCTATAATGAAAAACATAAAAAAAAAGCAATTCAATTGACAACAAAAAATTATTTTCAAATTTCTTTTTATTTTTTCACAGGTGAATGGTGGAACAACAACCCCATGGATGTTGTGTATAAGGAAGGTCTGATATGAGCCACAACCCTATGGATGTTGTGTATAAAGCAGGTCTGATATGAGCCGCCGGATGCATTTAATATTAATGGATAAACATGAGATCTATATTCCTGCTCCATTTCAGATAAGGATTAATTTTGTAGGAAATTTTTGTGGCCAGAACGTTCAAGCCAATATACAATTAGTTCAATCAAATTTAAGTTTATTGCATGAATGAAAAAATTCAGTAAAATCCTAAACAGGTTTAAGATTCAACAAAAGAGTGTACAAAGGTGTATATGAAAACATACCAGGAATTGGGAAATTGTAAACAAATCAAATCAAATATGTTAGGAACCCTGTTGAATGCGCTTCTCTCCAAGCATAAATCGTGCTTAAACCTTGCTTGACAAGCGTTCGCTAAATGATGAATCTATGCTCCTCTCCAGCGTATCGTGGTCAAACCTTCAGACACAACCCAGTGAAATACCTAATACATGGCCCATATTGACATCTAGTCCCTCTCAATTGAAACTACGAAATGTAATGGTATCAAAAGGTAATTGTGACATAATAATTAATAAAAACTTCCATCGTATGCACAATTAGAAAAAACCACTCAAAAAGAAACTATTGTTTTTGAAATGGTAGCAAATCAGAAACTGCCAAATGTAATGGTATCAAAAGGTAATTGCTACATAATAATTAATAAGAACTTACATCATATGCACAATTAGAAAAAACAACTCAAAAGGAAATTGTTGTTTTTGAAATGGGATTTAAGTTTTAACAAGAAGATAAATTTACAAATTCAACATTCCTAAAATTCTAATTTCCGAAAAAATGAAATTTAAAAAAAAGGTTGACAATTTGATAACACTTCTTAAAAAATTTTAAGATATTATTCCAATTTTTTTTTTTTAATTTATTTTGACTGGTAAAATTTTCTCCCAACTTCTCTGACGTGCCAGAGACCCCCTTTGAAGGGCTCTGACGTGTTCAATTTTGATCCTCTCCATATGTCAATCCATGCCACATATCGGGGTACAGTTTCCGGGCAAGTTTCAGAGTCTTGCGTGTGCTTTTGGCAGAAGCATACAGAAATTTGCTCACAGATGACCCTGTCACTTTATCGGATTCACCATGACCAATAAAAAAAGGCAACCTCACCTGCACCATTTAATTCATTATGACCGTGATAGCCCATTTAGTTAAGTGGTTTATTAAAGGTAGCAGAAAAATTGCAGATTGAATTAAATATTCGAATAGGGTACCTCGTCCAGCCGTTTCTCTATGTCCAGACAGATCACGAGAAGCTCGTAAGCCGTTTTTAGACGAGGTCGATCTTGATAAACATACGGATTTGGCCGAATCTGTGCTTATGTGCAGATATTAGAGAAAACAAAAACCACGAAAATTAATAAGAAATTCTACAGGAAACAAATCAGCAATACGATTGATTACCTTCTGTCTCATTTCTGGTTCCTTGAAGCCAACGTCTACAATATCCTAAGTAGCTACAAGCTTCCACGTTGGGATTATTGCAGTTAGCTTCTTCAATATGTTTATAACCAGGGGGTGAGGCTTTAAGTCTTCTGATATCTGTTGCAAGAATAAACAAGGTGAGTGCTAATATAATGATTCAACCATGCAATGTGAAATATTAATATAATTTATACTTTGCACATAGGTGCAACAAGAACAAATCCACTCCAATAGTTAGGTTGCTTTCTATGGATGATAAGTGCCACTGCTCCTCCCATTGATTCTCCATAAAGAAACCTCGCTTTCTCCCTATACTCACCGCGTTCTGCAATGTAACTATCATACTTATTTCCATGAGTAACTGCACAACTTATTCTTCCAGTTGACATTAATTACCCAATAATACATGCCAGCGACGGTCCTGAAAAAAGTTGTACAATCCGTTACAAGGTCATCGAAGTTTTTTATGTAACAGCGTGTTCCAGCAGATTTGCCATGGCCTTCATAATCTATACCAAATACTGCATACCCTGCCTTTGAAAGCCTCACTCTTGTGTCTGATAATAGGTCCAATTGGGTTATTAACTTCAGAGCTAGATTAATACGAAATTTTGGTAAAAACACTCTAACAAATATTGTTCATTCATGAACATCCTCGTCATATTTACTTATATTATTCCAGTGAAAAGAGTTAGAAGTACCTTCTATGAAAATGCTGCACTCCATGCCATAGCCTGCAAGCACAAGAAGAAAGAAAATTACACAACAGAAACTCGAAATCCTTAACGAATTTACAAAGTGCCTAATCCATGCATTCGTGACTAGGTTGCGTTATGATGTGGACAATGAATTGGAAAGCTGACCATGGCAGAGACATATCACGGCTCTGACTTCCTTATCTGCAGGTAAAGAGCTTCACTCCTCGCGAACTTTCAATGAACTCCATGATGAGGATTGCGTTTAAAGAACATTAAAGTGGAAATTTATCAGTCTGGTGAGACACTGAAACAATATTAAAATCTCACCTTCACAGCTATTGATTATTTGAGTTTAATAGCAAAAAATAATCATTTCATATGTATAATAAACTACTTTGGTTGAGACATGAGAACTTGCCTAAGATCTAGGCTGGGATTCTCTTTAATTGCTTCTTTTTATCACATTTTTACGTTCATAAATATATTTCCAAACGAATTTCATCCCTTTTAACCATAGTTACCAAATTCGAATTCTATTCGATACGGAAAAAATTCCTTTGAATAAAATTCAATATGGAAAAAATTCGACATTATATATCTTACATATACATAATTTTTCTATTTTCTATTTTCCATTTTCTATTTTTTATTGTTTTTTTAATATTGGATTTATCTTTTTTGTTTTTTTCTATTTTTTCATAAGATTTATCCATTGTAAACTCAATTTTGCCATTTTATAATTTTTTGTAATATAGAAGTTACTGTTTTTCTTTTTTTGTATGAAAGTTGTGGATTTGAAAGTTTACCATTTTATATATTTTATAATTTTTTCTAATGTTAATTTATCATTTTTCTTTTTTTTTTTGGAGTTATCCATTTAACACTTAAATTTGTCATTTTATAATTTTTTCCAATATAGAAGTTATGGTTTTTGTTTTTTATAAGAATTACCAATTTGCAAAGAACTTACTATTTTACAATTATTTTTAAGATAGATGTTATCCTTGTTTTTTTGCAATTTGCCATTATATGGAAATTACTAATTAGTTATCCATTTAACACTAAAATTTCTCCATTTATAATTTTTTTCAAATATAGAAATTAGGTTTTTTGTTTTATATAAAGGAGGTACCAATTTGCAACCAATTTATTATTTCATAATCTTTATTAAGATAGAAGTTATATTTTTTTTAGTTGCAATTATATAGAAATTACTAACTCACCTCTCATTTAAAAGAATTGAGTCACATGATGCCTCTATATGTATAGGAGCTATTTATGTTATTTAATGTCAATGGCAATATTGATTCATTTTTAAGAAAATTAATTATTCAATAAAAAATTTACATTTTAGTATCAGCAATTTGTTTTGGATTATACCATATTATGTCCAAGAACAATTTGTAAATAATATATAATAAAATAAATCAAACTAAGATTAAAATAATCAATTTTCTAACTAAATTGTTAACAATATTTAGCATTTTATAGAAAAATTTAATAGAAATTGTTTTTTTTTATAATATAAAAATTATTGTTTTTATTTTGTTTTTTATAAAAATTATTGTTTATATTTTCCCAATTTCCATGTATTAAAAAAGTAGCCGTATAAAAATATTATAAAAACTAAAAAAATTGAGGATTAAAGATTGCTGCATTATTTTTCAATTGTAAAATTTCCACCGGTAAAACTCGATTTACTTATTCTATTACCAGCGATTTGTCAACGTTAGATCCATGGTTACACAGAGCTTCATTGTTCTATACTCTGTACAGCATAGTGGCAGTGGACGCTCTGATAAAAATTTTGACCCAAAACATTCAACGCTCCCCCTTACCGTACCGAACTGGAAAATGGCGAATTATTCCAACCGAGTCGGCGAATTTCCGAATTGTTTTTGCCGGTACGGCCGAACTTGGTAACTGTGCTTTCCACACAAACAATTTGTAGAGAAATTTGATCCTCAACAATGAATAACTTAAAAATTTAAATTTACGAACTATTTATTTTATCTTACTGCCGTTATTTACCTCTCCATGGTCGACGAGGCCACTGAGTTGTTCCAACCCTGACATGTCCGCCACCGCCTGGAAACGGAAAAAAAGAGATTCAGATACTATCATAGAAAACTTAACGTATCTCCGCAGTTGCAACGCTGACATGCAGGCAGGACGTTCAGATAAATGTTCTGTGTTTCTTGCCACGCAATATTCTTCGAACTATACGAGCAAAAGACTTAAAGACTGGGTCCAACAATAAAGTAAATCCCCGAAACCTTAACAGAAAGTATAATACTAATACTATCAAATCTAACATCTCGATTTTTTTCCACTCTTGTCAATTTTATGCTATCAATCTAGTTGCATTCATCTCTTCTCAACATGGATTGTGTCTATGTTATGGAGTCCGAAATAGATGGGTACCGTGTTGTCTATGTTATGGAGTCCGAAATAGATGGAAACGGACTTGTCTATGGAGTTTTTCAGTCAGCCAAATAATTTTTGGTTAAATTGTTTAAAATGTGTTTTTGCTATATATAAAATTTATTCTCTGAAAATTTGTTGGATAATTTAGAGTTTACAATCTACATGTGTGATTCTAACATATATCTCTATGATTTTGAACAAACTGAATTGAAAAATATCCCGGCAAACTCCAAAAATATATAACAAAGAACAAATTTAATTGAAAAATATCTCAGAAAACTCCAAGGTATATAACAAAGAACAAATTTAATTGAAAAATATCTAGGAAAACTCCAAAATATAAAACAAATAGACTTAAGCAATGAATGATACCATACTAACAGATTTCTTACCATAGCAACTAAGGTGGCCGAGCAGGGAAGATCTCTCAGAGAATATAATTGTGATCCAACAGAGCGCTGAACTCAAACAAGGCGGTCAAATTACTGATAGCAGTCCTCGAATTCGGAACATGAATTTCAATAGTTTGTTTGACAGAGTGGATATGCAGCCACGCGATCAAAAAATGATTCGATACCGGCCCTTTCCACGGTTTAAGATATTTTGGGGCACCTTATCCTATTTTTCCAACGGCTCTGCAAACCTCTCGTTTTCCAGTGGATTTTCAAAACACCAAATCAAAAGGTCTGTCATTCTCGAAGTATCAATGGCAAATTACTCTCTTGTAAGAAAAATCCATGGACAGTAGGTCTTCACAGTAATAACCAAATTATGCATAACTTTCCGTACTAATTAAAAAAATGGAAGAGAGTAGAATTCGTGGAGCATAGGCTACAATAAATCTATTCTACGTTTCGTCTTGTACTAATCCTTATACGAGGATTATACGTTTCATGTTTCAGTAATCCTTATAGCTTCTACTGCGTAAAGGAGTCGTCCAACAATGTTGAGGAATTTCCTGGACGGCCAAAAGTGGTTAGAAGGGTAAAAAAAATTTAAATTTTTTTGTAGAGGGAGTGTTTGAATCGTGTTTTTTGGATGGTGGAAATAGATTCAGTACTGTAAAGGAGTAGTCTAACAAGGAGGAGGAATTGGCTGGAGCCCCAAAAGTGACTACAAAAGTGACTAGAATCTGGGCAAAATAATTTCAAATTTTTTTGTAAAGGAAGAGTTTGAATCTTGTTTTTTAAGGTGGAAATAGATTCAGCACCATCAAAAACATCTAAGACAATTTCCATAACATTATAAATTAACCTTTATCTACATATATGTCAAACTACCTGACAAAAATTTAAAATCTATCATTGCAACGAACTGAAAAGCATTTAACGTCAACGCAATTTTCTGCTACCATTAACTGAGCAAGTAAATTGAAAGTGATTTTAAAATTTCCATAAACCATCAACTTAATTTTCTGAAACCGTTACTAAATGGCCATTGGTATGTAAATTGACTCTTCGACCTTACTGAAGGAGTCCATTTTTCTAAATAATTAGGAACTCGCATTTACAAGGAATACCTTTCTCTGTAACGATGAAAATACAAGGAGTACTCAACTGTTAAGTTATTATTAACGCTTTTGTGAGGCGATTAGCTCTCGCCTCTTTACAAAGCAAAGGTGCATTTCCTTCACCGGAAAGCAATGGCATGTGAGTCAATTGCGTTCCATATCACTTTGAATTTATAATCATAGTGTTATTAAAAATCATTTAAGATAATACTTTGTTTGACGTGTAAAGGTTTATCTTTTAAAGTTAATTTATTTAATTTTGTATTATCATGATTTATGTAAAATATTATATATATAATTGTTTTTAGAATTTTGTGGTGTAGTTTTTGAGATTCTAGATTCGGATATTTCACCGTATTCATTTTATGATGTTTATGTTTCGAGTGTAGAACAAGATTTGTTGTGAAGACTTGATGTATAAAGAAGGAAAAAAATGTTATAAATATGATATGGAGTGTTGTCAAAGTGGTGAGCTTACCAACTCAATGTGAGTAATTTTCTTATTTTATTTTATTAAAACTAACCTATTTTCTTGTCATCTAATAAATTTATAAGTTCTTATTTTCTTGTCATCTAGTAAATTTATAAGTTTTTTTTGTTTTTAATTTTCACTTATTTTTGTGTATGTATATGTTAAAAAAAATTGCAAGAAAACACCAGAGTTTCTAGGGTAAACACACACTTCAAAGGTAAAATGTGTTTTTTGTGTTATTAAATTGGGGGAGAAGTGTAATTTTTTTTTTAATGTTTCATATATATATTTATTATGATTAATGTCAACTAAAATCGATTAATGTCAACTAAAATCTATGTTTTAAAGGACTTTAAGAAAAAGATTATTTGAAACATTTTAATATTTTATTTTTATGAACAAATAAAAAGGTAAAAATTAGATGAACCTGAAACAATGTAAATACTTTGGGATAATACAAAATTTAAAAACATATTTACATTTAAAAAAAATTAATCTCACAATTGAAAAATTAAAAATTAAAATAAATTTATGAATTTAGCTTTTATTAATCAACCATTACTACAACATATTATTAACAATTTAATAAAAATATAACAAATCACTATCACAACATATCCTAAAATATTAATTAATGAATTAAAAAAACCAAAGCAAATTTTATTTTATTTAAACCATCACTATCATAAAATATCCTAAAATATTAATTAATCGATTATCATTGGATGCGAAAAAACGTAACGAAATCCAGGTTTGATGGGCCAATCCAATTTTTCTCGTTTATCTGAAAAATCAGAGCCAAATTCATTATTTTCACATGCGGAAAATCATAACGAGATTATTTATTTACCTTATTTCTAGTAGAAAACATTTATGACGTTAATATCAATATTATTTATTTACTTTATTTTTAGTAGAAAACATTTATGACATTAATTTCAATAGCCACCCCTATACCTATACCTATATATATAGAACCGTTGGTGTTGCATAAGTGAAGAGAGAGGAATTATTATAACCTGCAGATACAGAGATACACAGTGAGTGTGTATGGTTTTATTGGTGTGAATTAAGAAGATGGAAAAACTGGGTGTCACCAACTCTAAAACGCTGCTCAGCCTATGGATGACAATCCTTCTGTTAGTGTTCATGGCGACGGAGGCAGCGGCGCTGCGTGGTATGATGGTACGGTATCATTTTCATCATATTATTTTATTTTATGGTTGAATAACTTTTGGTCTTTTGTTATTTAAAATTTATTTTCACAAACAAAAACAAATTATTAATTTATGAGATTCATTCAGTAAAATTTATATTTATATTCGCAAATAGATTATTTAAATTTAATTTATGAGATTCATTCAGTAAAATTTATATTTATATTCACAAATAGATTTATGTTATTTGATTGTGGCAGAACCTTGACGCTGAAGTGAATGGACACGGAAGTGAATTCGGATGTTATAAGGCGCAATGCCAAAAAAAAGGATGTTTGTACGATGACGAGGAGTGTGTGCAAAATACGTTCTGCTGCCGAGAGCCCCCGAAGAAGTTGAAGGTGCGGGATGGTCAAACGCCATAAAGTTGAAGTTGGGGTGGGCTTGGGCTTGGGCTTGGGGTGGGCTTGGGCTTGGGCTTGGGGTGGACTTGGGCTTGGGTGGGCTTGCCTTTGGGATTTCTTCCAATAATGTGTGTCAGTGCTATTTTGGGTTTCAAATTTTATGTTATCATAAATAAATATAAGTTAGTTGGGCTTGGGTTGGGGTTGGTTGCGGTTGCCGTTGGGATTTCTTTCAATAATGTGTGTCAGTGTTATTTTGGGTTTCAAATTTTATGTTATCGTAAATAAATATAAGTTAAGGTTATTAATTATGAAAAGATTTATTAATGAGTAAGATGGATTATTTTTTCTAGTTATTTATTTTTGTTTTAATTTTTTAAAATTAAGTCATTTATATTGGTTTATTATTTTTAGATGTTGTCATGTGAATATGTGTAAACAGATTTATTTTTTTATCACAAACTAATTAAAGAAATATTTATAAGTAGAAATATATTATTATTATTTTCATGTAATAAATATAAATATATTTTTTTATTTTGATTCTAATTCGAAAATACATTTTTTTTGTTTTTATGATAATGTTATCTACCACTAACTAACAAACGATTTCTTCCCTTCAAAACATTTGCATTCTATTCATGCAAATTTACAAATAATAATATCATATTAAATATAATATTTTTAACATACATATATATGAAGTTAAATGACTATAGTGGTGCAATCATTATTGAAACATTATTTTTTGAGTAGTCATGTTTAAATGTTATGTAGTTTTACTAAAATTCATTGTACTTGATTTGTTCTTAAGGCATATTATTTTATTGTACTTGACTTGTTCTAAAGGCATATTATTTTTTGCTTGCTTAAAATGTTGAAATGATGAATATATGTTTTAATATGTTGAAGACTTAAACCATTTCAGTTTCTATTGCATTTATATATGTTTTTATGGATATAAATAAAATAAAAATTGCATTTATATACGTTTTTATGGATATAAATAAGTTTTTTAAGTTG
>APFE030154970.1:50355-71523 GCA_000404065.3 Pinus taeda | reverse complement strand
CCAAATTACAATATGTTTACTCCACTTCTAGGGACCTCGTAACCACCCTGCCAATACACAAGTATGTTCCCGTTTGCAATTAGAAAAATTATCCAAATTACACTCTGTTTACTCCCACATATGTTGGAAAGTTATAGAAGGATGACTAGTGCAATCAATCCATTCCTTTTAGCCCTGGATTTGTTTTAGTTTAAAACATAAGTATACAAATATACTTGTCCAATGTCTATGCTTTAACCGTTCACCTTAAGATGTTTTTAGAATATAATTTCCTAAGTCTATTTAATATCTTCATTATCATAGAAGCCAACCTATATATCCCTCTGAGCACTTGGTAGACCCAGAATTAAGATGGATCTAAGATGATAGAATTTCCCATTTAAATAGTCTATGCTCAAATGAATACCATGGTATTATCAATACCATGGGTTATCATAAACTGGTAGACCCAAAATTAAGATGGATCTAAGATGATAGAATTTCCCCTTTAAATAGTCTATGCTCAAATCAATAACATGGTATTATCAATACCATGGGTTATCATAAACATGGAGCTTAAAAATTACTATTAGTAATTTATAAAAATTAATAAAATTAATAGTTGATTTTTATTTTTTATTTTTTATTTTAACCAAGCTAAAATGTTTAACCTAAATTCAATTACAACATCCATTCTTGATCCACCAAGCCCCAAGAGGATCAAATATTTTTTCACTCTATGCTAGTTTGCATATCACGATATTTGAGGTCTCGGGGGTTAGTAGATCCAGAGTAAAGATGGATCTATGCTAGTTTAATTCCCCCATTTAAATAAGCTACATTCTAGGTGCATACCATACCATGGGCCAGTACCATGTGCCATTTTGGTGAATACCATGGGTCAATACCATGTGCCATTTTTTTATTAATTCTAATATTAGGGTTAATAATGGTTTTTTTGCATGGTATTAATAACAATCTAGTCCATGGTAATTGTCCATAGTATTTTTCCCATAGGTTTCACCTAAATATAACCCATTTTTTGAGTGTTTGTAAATATAAGGTGATTTATGGAGTAAATATAAAAAAAATGTTTTATTTGTTTACCGTACCTCTCGTTTATTTATATTTTTATTAATTTACCATACCTCTTTTATAAATATGGTATTTGGCCCATAGGATTCACTTAAATAAAACCTCTTTCTTGAGTCTTCATAAATAGAAGGAGGGTTATGGACTAAATATAAAAAGATGTTTTATTTATTTACCATAGGTCTAGTTTATTTTTATTTTTATTTATTTACCATACCTTTTGAGTAAGTATAAAAAGACGTTTTATTTATTTACCATACCTCCACTTTACTTATATTTATATTTTTATTTGTTTACACCCTTGCATGTATATAAGGTGACTTATGGAGTAAATATAAAAAATGCTTTATTTATTTACCATACCTCTCATTTATTTATATTTTTATTAATTTACCATACCTCTTTTATAAATATGGTATTTGGCCCATAGGATTCACTTAAATAAAACCTATTCTTGAAAATGGGCGAATGGATTCACTTAAATAAAACCTATTCTTGAAAATGGGCGAATGGAAGGTTGTAACTCCTAATTTCAAGGGCTAAATTTACCTTTTTTACCCTCTCCCTTAAAATAAGGTGGGCTATTTGAGGTGATTTGTAAAAATGTACTATGATACAAAATATTCACCCACTAAAAATTTAAAACCCCTTAATTTCCCCAAAGGGCGAACATTCGCCCCTAAAATTATCCTTGCCTGGCACTGAAGCTCTCGGCTATTTGGCTCTAGCTCTAGCTTTGGCTCTTGGCTCTCGCTCTAGTTGTTGCTCTGGCTCTCGGCTCTGACTCTGGCTCTGGCTCCTTGGCTTTGTCTCTAGTTCTACCTCTTAGCTCTTGCTCTGGCTCTTCAGCTCTGGCTGTGGCTCGTGGCTCTCTGCTCGGGCTTCTCTGAGCTCTTTCTCTTGGCCTCTGTGTGCCTCTATGAGTTGCTCGACCTCCAAGAAACTCCAACAACCTTCAGCAATAATACATTGTTGTCAATTGATCTCTCTCATTTTTCACTCGACCTCTGAGTGACTCCAAAAACTCTCTGTGTGCTCAGCTCTTGCTCGTTGTCCACTCAGCCAGCTCTTTCCCTATTTACAGCTCTCTAGGTTTTTCACTTGAACTCCAAGTGACTCCCTTGGCCGCGCTTTTGCTTCTCCGCTACCTCCTTTGCCTCAGCCTTCTACTTTGACTTCGCTTTCAACAACAAAAACAATCAACAATAGAAACCAACCATAGAGAGCTCTTATTTTTTTGTTCTGTGGCTTTTTAAGCCAAATCGGCAGTGTCTGTTCATTTGGCATTTCGGGCTTCCTATCTTCGAGCCTTTGTCCACTTATATCCTTCATTATCAATTATTGTTAAATTCCTTCAGGGATGGCGCGCACCTGTGCTGTAACAGAAGGGACAATCGGCACATGAAATCCTTCAAAAACATTCATTCTCTATTTACATAGAGAACACTGTAAAACACAAGAAAATTGGTAGAGAACACTGTTCCAGACTTAATCCCTATGAATTCTGCCCTAAACTCTTGTCAAGTCCACCCATAATCACTATCGCGAGTCGCTTTGGCCCGGTTCCAAGGTTTCCCTTTGTATCTCAAAAATATATTAAAACATGGAAAATATCACAAAATTGGCTTAATGTGGACTTGAAATAATATTCATTTACATTTTAGAACTCTATTGGGTTCGGCTAATCGCATCAAGCAGATATATATATATATTAATTATATATATATATTATATATAAATATATATTATATTAATATATTTATATATATAATATATATATTATATATATATATATATATATATAATATATATGTATATATATATATATATATAATATATATATATATATGTATATATATATATATATAATATATATATATATATATATATATAGATATGGCCGCTCCTTTGTGTATTGTGATCCGTCGATATCAGAAATTGTGATATTGCATCGCCTAGGGGCCCACCTTTGCCTTGTGGTATCTCCGATTGCGATCTACCAATTTTAGTGATCGCGCCATCGCATTGGCTTGGGACCTTTGCCTTGGGTATACCCTACCTGCCTACGATCCAACCCGCTAATCTAATTATCGGAGGTCGCTGGTTGGGGGTGCCTTTAGCCCGACTTTAAGCGTTGGCCTCATGTGATGTGATTTTCCCCTATAAGGGTCTTTTGCCCATTTTTAAAGAATGTTTGCCTCTTTTCCCAAAGAATGAGGGGAGCTTCCCTTTGTGATAACTTCTTCATCTGAAGTCTATTTTCACCCATTCAAGTAGTGTTGGATTCAGAATGAAGGGGTCTCTGTAATCAGGCTATTTCTGAGAGTAGCCTTCGACTTTCATTTTCCTTTGATTTACAAAGGATGTGTGGCATTTGGCACCTTTCACCTCTTATATGAAGTCTTTTAGACTTAGAGATTTATCCAGGATCCATTTTTGGATCAGCTGTTGTAGCTTACACGCTGCGGTCTCTAGCATTTGTACATTGGGGTCCTCCTGCAAATTTTCTAGGACCTCAAATGACTGCTCAAATAGTTGTGTGTTGTCTGCTACTACATTGTCCACCACCACTACTACTTCTGTGACAACGGTCACCTGTTGTTCCTTCACTTCTAGCGGAGTTGAAGGTTGGGCCCTCAACTATAACTATTTAATTTGTAGGTTCAACTCCAACTGAACCCGTTCCATCTTAGTCTGAGTGTCATGCACCCGTGTAGCCAACTTGCAGATGTGTACCTCGACTGACTCCTCCTCTGGAATTGCCAACTCTAGGACCATTCTGCATGCCTCCTCAATGACCTGTAAAATGTGCTTTCTCTGATTGGTTGCCTTAGTCTCAATGGTGATGGAATCGTTTCTCTATAGGGCCATCTGATTGATATTGATCCGTTGTTCTCTGATCACCAAGAGGGCGTAGTTCTCTCGGGCCCTCAATTATGCAATTACTCCATCCTCAAGAGGTGGAGTGCTTCTCGCGGGAGTGCTACCAAGTTCAACGCTACTCCCTTTAGGGCACTGAAAGTGGGCCTGTCAACCTCATTCTCTATGGTCAATGCTCCATCTAGCAACACTATTGCACTAGAGGCCTTCGCGCGCAACATTTCAGCAACCTCTAATTTATCGATAGCCAGGTTGGTAGACATCATGCCAAACTACGACGTATGGGTCTCAAATTCCAGTAACCCTATTTGGATAGCCCTAATATAATATATTTCTCCTATCCAAATTGTTGTAGGGCCTCTGCGATGACATCCCTCACTGTGTCATCGATACCATGCAAGTTTCCCTCTATTAATGCGATGGGGTCCAGTGAGGTCTTGGTTGCCTTTGACTTCTTTTTAGGCCCTCTCTTATCTAGCTCTCTTGGGTGCTTGATGCGGGTAGATGTCTCCTGAGTGTTTGCGTTGTGTTGTTCATATGTTTCCTACTTGGTCTTAGGTGAAGGTGACCTCGCACCTTTGTCAGAGCCTCGCTCTGTCCCACCTGTCTGCTTCCTTGTCTGTTGCATGACAGACTTGCTTCTGCTGACCACCAAATCTATTATGGAGCACCACTCTATTGGCCATTGATCAAGTACCACATCAATGGCATCATCTGTTTCCAGATAAGGCAAGTCATACCATTTCTGCGCAGGGTGCTTCTGTGCCTTGTATACTTGATGGAAGTCTGCTTTGAATTTGGCATAGCCTTATAGGTTGGCGTACACCGTAGGTGACAATCACGGCTTGTGATTGATGGACATCCAAATGTTCATTTCCATCAGGATCCAAAAGATCTTGCTGTCACTGACTCACTATGCGTCCTTGCTTGTCCACATCGAAGCATACTTCACTACTTCTAGGAGGTCTGGTGCGATCGAAGGGAACTGGCTATCTTTCGGTAGCTCCCACACTACCAGCACAATTGACAGCAAGAGCCACGTGTAGTGGAATGTCTTACTGAGGTCTTGTGTTTCACGGTAGTTCACCAGGAACTCTCTGCGAAGGTAGTCCGACCAGTTGAACTAGACTCCTTCAGCGCACTATGCTGCGAGCACGATGACAGGTGTCGACACCTCATCGACATGGAACTTCCTCATCACCTTCCCTGTGAGGATATTGGTGGCTACCTTCATAGCAGGGTTGCAGATGATAGATATAGCCTATCCGCATGACTTTTTCACCAATTTAAATTTTTCTTTCATTGATTCCACAAGAGCCTATTTGCCACCTTTTCTGCCAAATATCATGGCTGAATTCTCTCCTATATATGGCAATCGTGTTATCTAGTGAATCAACCTATGTCTGATCAGTATCGACTCCTCCAGCCATAAAAACCCATCATGCACCAAGCACAATAGCAGCTTGATGACCAAAACTGTCACTGGGGTGCAGTTGTAGTGTGGCACCCAGAGCAGGTTAAGCAACCCTGCATTTTCTACTCCCTTGGAACACCTCTGCGGCTCCAATGTGGTCATTCACGAATTCATATCAGTGATGTAGTGCATCAGCTACTCGGTCGTCAGGTCTGGGAACTTCCCATGGTCTGCCAAGTTCCAGTCTCCAAGTTTCAGTAGTGGCACTCCTGCCAACCACAGACCATCGGCAACAATATTGTCCAGCAACATAGGAGTTTTTAGGGGAGCCTTACTCCCATCGATGTCCTTTGGTACCTTGGACTTAGGCTTGCATGGGGGGACAAACTCTAGTAACAGAGTAATAGGGTCCATGCCCTTATCTTCAACCTCCTCTACTTCGACTCCCACATGCTTGTCATCCATCGAGATGTCTTCAATGTCTTCCTCCTCTAGTTCTAAGTTTATGGCGTTGCCTTTCTCCTATGTGGTTGATTTTCATGGGTTTCTCCTTCATGATGCACGAACCAGTATGGCAGGCTACTTTCCCTTCTTATCCTTCATGGTTTCCTTGGTTGGGGTCAGCTTTGGTCTTGTCATCCTAGATGATTTAGGGACCTCTGCGAGTACTTCAGCTACTTTTGGAGCATCTACTTCTACATCTCTTTCCATTTCCTGTCCCAGCTCTGTTACACAAAAAATTTCACCATGACTTTCTACAGTTTGTGTCAGTCCATCACCACTCATACATACCTCCTTTGCAAGTCTTAAGCCTCAGCTCTTCATTTCAAGCCTTGAAAACGGGAGAAAGACCTTAAAAATATCTCAAATCCTAGTTTCACACTTTCTCCTAGCATTGCCTGTGGTACCGCACCCAATGGTCATGTCCCCTGCAAACTTGACCGCTTTGTCTGTTAAGTGATGGGTACGAACCCCCGTAAAAGTTAAAAAGGCGCGAGTTCACTCTTAAAAACTCACCTTGGGTCACTTCTGGACGCTTCTAGAAGGAATATTATGCTGGCAAGTCCGCTCCACCTTGGTTCATCTATTCCATAACTAAGGGAGCTAACTCCATGATATGAGGTGCTTATCCCATTGAAGGAGGAACTTATCCCTTTAATGGTGGACCTGCAACTTCCTCCATTTGCACTATAAATTCAGGCATTGGGCTGGTTGTATGAGGGGTTGAAAGCTGAAGATTCTTGAGGGTAAATGCTGCTGGAAATTAGACTTCCTTTTTGAGCTTGTGAGAGAAGAGATCACATACCTTTCATTTCATTTGGGAAGTGAGTGAGGCTTATCAAAGTAGAGGAGATTCCTGCTGGATCCTGGAAAGAGCTTGTGCAAAATCAAGGCAAAGGTTGTGAGGTTCTTTTATTCATAAAATTAATACAATCAAGTTTATTTTTCTCAATGAAATATCTCTAATGGTTTATTTTATGAGCTCCTTGATCTTCATAATGAACATGTTTTATTATATTATCTATGCAGGTGTTCTTTGATGTGTGTTTGTTTGTGTATGCAGGTTATTAAAAGGGAACTGCTTGAAGCTGTTGGAAAAAAGCTGCCACAAACAAGTGTTGGACCGAGGTAGGGTCTATTACACCTATTAGTTTTCATTTATGAATTGAAACATGTTTAGAGAAAAGTAGATTTGCTTGTGCTGCTTGTTGCTAGATATCATTTGATACTAGGGAGATTGGTCTTGTCCGCAAGAACGATTTATCCGACCAATAAATTGGCGACTCCACTGGGGACTAGTTTTGGTTTTTAATTTGTCTTTTCTTTGACTTGAGAAACTTGAGTTTTGGTTTCTGATTTTGCCTTTATGGGTGTGGGATTGGGTACTTGTTAGATCCTGGTTTGATTTTTATTTTTCGGATTTTTGGAAGAGGACCGCACCTTCTGTGTTAGGTACAGTGCAGACTTGTCTGCACTGTTACTATCTACCACAGAGTAGTGCCGCACCTGGTTCTACTGGGAGCCTGTGGACCCTATCAAAAGTTTGAAAAACCTAAGATCCTTTTGCCCAGTTAGGTTTAGTTTTTGTCCATAGCTGTTAGTTTATGCCCAGATTCGCACTTCTTTTGACAAAAGTTCCTTGTGAATTAGTTTTCATTGGCATTCTCGTTTGAAGTGATTTTCTAGAAGTTTCCCCCATTGAATTGATTTTTTCTTGGTCTTTGTAATAGCTCAGAGATCAGAAGCCTTAGAGCCTTAGATCACCCTGGTATCTCTGGTCTTCTTGCTGAGTTTGACTAGTTTATGAAATCTATCCTTGAATAGAGCTAGATCCCATTTTTATCTTTTGCAAAACTTTGATTAAACTTGTTTGAAAGTTTCGAATTCCACTTTTTATTAAAACATAATTGGGTGTTTTTGATTAGTTTGCTGATCTGAACAAATTGATCCTTAGTTAGCTAAAAAACTAAGTTAAGCATCCTAAAAAACATTTCAAGTTTCTTTTCAATCCATTTTGTTTAGATCTCAAGATTAGATTATAGTTTTGAGTATTTCATAGAAATTATAGAAGCTTGTTGAAAAAAATTGTTTTCAATAGTTTTTAGAGTTTTTCTAGAAATCTTAAAAGCTCCCTTGAAAGAATTGTTTGTTTTTGTAGTTTGTGATTATTGAAAAGAAAAGGGATTTTTCCGTGAGCATGATTAGTAGTCTCATTTTTGAAGTTATTTGAAAAAGACAAAGGTTTTTATTTTCAGTTGTATGTTAAGAGAAAGATTTGATTTCCAAAGCATTGCATTTTCAACTCTTCCTAAGCTAGAAATTCATTGAAAAGAAAAGGAATTGTTTATCATCTTAGGTGCATTTTTTAGTGTTTTGGAGTCGAGTCTTCACACCACAAAGTTTCATCTCTGCAACCGTTGACTTAAGAAACAACCAATAAAATTAACGCTTAATTAAAATCCATCTAGCAATCTTTTTATTTTCTAGGGCTCTTTCACCAACATAGATTAGGCTAGTATCTTGGAGTAAGGAGTAATTAACTCTCCAAGATAGTTTAAACAAACAAGTAGTCGATCTTGCGGTTAGGAGAAATTCCAATTGTTACATCTATGCTCTAGGAAAGCTCCTCTTAAAGGAGAAGCATGAGATCATATCTGAACCAGTGTGGGAATCAATCCTTCCTCATTGGGAACGATAGAAGATATTCACGCTTTAAAAATGGTAAACCTCAGATTGACCATTGTCAAGGAGCCTGGGGTCACTTGTTGGTAAACCTTGGATTATGTCAAGGAGCCTTCAAGGGGATTGAGCTTGTTACTCTTCCCTTGCGTGCGTATCGGATCATAGATTGTTCCCCCAGGTATATTGGTTTCCATTGATAACCTTAGTGGCCATAATCTATAGGATTCTTTCCTAGGTGACGGTGGAGGGAAGATCCCACCGTACCTGGAGCAGACGTCGACTAGACTCAATTGGACTCTCTGGGGGGTTATCTTGACTCGAGATGGTTATAGTGGAGAAACTTGTGCCAGTCTGTTTCATTAAGAAGGTTGTCAGGGTAACTGTTCCAACTGCCATTTCTATATTGAATTCTGCGACGTTGGATTTCATCACCAACTAGTGTTTTCGATCTGGAAAGATACTGTTTGTGTGTGGTTTGATCTCCTAGATTTATTAGGCATGTGCTTCAAATTGTTTGGTTCTTTAGAGACTTTAGGTGGTTTTCTTGAGATTTTCTTTATTTTCATGTGAAGTAATTAAATAATTAATCGTGGCTGAATTACCAAGACAATCCCGTCGACTTCGGGGGCAGCCTCCCAAATTTACACCAAGTCAACTTGAAGGGCTGTGAGCTGTTGTCACACCTAGTGAAAGTAGAGTTGGGTCACTGGAGGCCGGAGAGTCTTCGTTAATCATACATCCTGATTATCAAGTTCAAGCAGCAGAACATATTTCTGAACCGATTCCATTTTCCGAAGTTACTGGTAGTATTACTCCTACTAGTTCATTAGCCGAAGAACCTGAAATCTCTGAACCTGAAACTGAACCTGCTGCTACTCCATCTTCAGGATTTGCTTCTCCTGTTTCTGGTGGTCCTGGTTCACCTAGGGTAGAAAGTGTCATTACCCAAAATCTTCCTTATGGACTCATTTCCATATAAGAGCTTGTAAGTCCGGACGAAGGTATAAACCTCCCCGAAAATCAACCAGCTATCGAACTTAGGGAGCGTGAATCCATTTTCTACAATCCCATTAGAGGTGACGCTTGGTATATTTCGTTGACCAACTTTTTAGAAAATCCAAGTCTCGTGTCTTCACCACCTCGATTTCCTTTCCATACAACACCTAGAGGTTATTATCCTCCTTTGAATATGTCAAGACAGTCATCCTTGTTTTCTCAGATGCCAGAAACATTTTTACATGGCGTTCCTTCTGTTCCTTCTGGGTATCAGTCTTTATCTGGTATGTTTTCAGGAGCATCTCCTCAACCCATCGAATATGTAGTATCTCCTGGTAATAGCGAAACTAAACCGTTAAGTGTCGAAGAGATCCTTATGATGTCTAGTACTACTCCTAACCCTCAACCTCAAGGTAGTTCAATACCGCCTGGGGGGCAGCCGCAAGGTACTCAAATACCACCTAGGGGGAAACCTCAAGGCAGTCCATTACCGTCTGGGGGAAAACCTCAAGGACAGTACATGCTACGGGACAATATTTTCCCCAAGGTCAACCCCAGATGCAATATTCACCTCAAGGTCAATCCCACTATCAATATGTACCTCAAGGTCAACCTCAGTTTCAATATGTACCTAGGTCAGTACTAGCCTCAAGGTTAGTACCAACCGCAAGGTCAGTACCAACCTCAAGTTCAATACCAACCTCAAGGTTTCCAACCACCTTCAAGTCAATCATTTGTTCAAGGAATGGGAAATGTACTATATAATTATCAACCTTACACTCAACCTAGTTTTGGTCCTCAATATGCTCAACCTGTTATGGGTCCATACCCCGAAATGAACGTGGTGTGGGATCAACAAACTTTGCAACCCAGTGTGCAGTTGTCATCTCAATCTGGACAACCTTTGGTTTCTGGTTTACCCTAGCAACCTGTCCAACCTATTACTCAAACTTCTACACCTGGGGTAGTTCATTAGCCATGGCCTAGTTCACCTCGAACTCCACCTCAAACGTCTGCTGCAACTACTACGGCCTCTGTTCAATCCACCCCACCTATTTCTGGAGTATCAATAGATCCAGTTTCTACTGTTCCTGTATCAACTCCTGAGGCCTCTTTACCTCAGTCCGGACCTACAATCCAGACTTCGGTTTCAACGCCTCTAGGACAACTTGGGCCTAGCAAAGTTGTCACAAGTCAACCTCAATTTACTTATCAAACGTACCAGGGACAGTACCAATTCAGTCCTGCTGCGTAGAGCCCAGCTTATTAGTATCAACCGTACCCTGGTATACTTATCAACAACCTCAACAACCCCAGTATGTTCCGGATAATTTTGGTTTTCCAAGAGGATATAATATCCCAAATGCCAATCCGATTCCAAGTTATCCTAGATATTCCCCTCCTGGTGCTGGTCTTATGACCCCAAGTTTTCGGGATCCGAACCGTCAATTACTGTTTATAGCAACTTTGGATTTACCTTACTTGTCGTGCCTTACGAATGATCCCATTAATTATCTTCCGTTTTTGCCACCAATGCCGAATAAGTTGCCCAATGATATACCAAAGTTTGACGGTAAGTCAGGAGAAGATCTGTCAAATCATGTGATGACTTACCATCTCTGGTGTGCATCGAATTCCATTATAGATGATTCAATTCATCTTCGTCTTTTTCAATGCACTTTGATTGGCCTTGCACCCAAGTGGTACATTGAGTTGCCACGAGGCTCTTTTTACAATTTTAGTCAGTTAGCCACTTCCTTCCTTACTCATTTTCAGCTGCCAGTCTGATATGACAATGGAACGGAGTTATTAACTTCATTAAAATATTCGACATCCACATATATTTCAGACCATATTCATGAATGGTGACGTCAACGTCGTTTAGTGAAAGTTTTTATCCTAGACCAAATTTTGGCAGAATGGTTTGTAAAATCGTTATTACCTAAAATAACTGAAGATGTAGCCAAGGCAGGATTAGTTACCAAAGAGCAAGTAATTGCTCAAGCTTAGTACCTTGACTTAGTTTATACGCAGTCAGGTACTTTACACGAGAAAATCCTTGACTTTCGAAAGCAAAATCAAATAACTGCACCTCTCTCAGGGTCTCATGCCAGTGACGGTATGATTAGTACTGTTAATACCAAAAGTAAGAAGAAATCCTCCAAGAATTCTTCTCCTATTATAACTTTACTAGATTCCCCGAAGGGAGAGTCTTCAGCTGAAATTTCTGCCGATGTCCATGTCGTAGAATCATCTACGGCCAAATCAATTTTGGCGGTAAGAAGAAAGGCAAGAAAAAGAATACGTAAAACTCGAAAGAGAAATTAGATAAACCTGAATCTACTAACGAGAAATGTAAACCTCGCTATCCTTGTCTCATCTTCAATGAGGAGTATTTTACAAGAGATTGTCCATATCGTGCTGAGGTTGTAAAAATCATCAAAGGTTCTCAAACACTTGCTGTTTTGAAGGATCCTTTTCTGAGTCAAGACAGTAAGATGATAGGTTCTTCCTCAAATGCCTCAGAGGAACCCATAATGATGATGTCCCATGTTAGGATTGTGACACGATCACAAGATTATGGAAATAAAAGTCCTATTGGTGGTAACGAAGTGGAATCTTCTAATTCCAACCGATCAACCTCAGCTCCGTCTAGTCCTGATCTGCTACAAATCGAGAAACCTAATCCAAACTTAGTAATCAAACCACCCGCTAAGGGTATACTTCGAAAGTCGGCTTTCAATCCACATGCGAGAGCTGCTCAGAACTATAACATTGTTGAATATTTAGATATTTCACCTTTAGCAATGTCAGCTTTGGAGGTGCTACAATCATGTCCAGCACAGCGTAAATTACTTTTGTCAGCTATAGGAATTGTTGATCTTCAGGACTCAAACCTCATAGTTTTCGATTTGGAAAATAGTACACCTCATTTACCTCATCAAATGGCTTTCCAAATTCCAGTGTTAGTCAAAAACAAACCTTGCTTTAGGACTGTGATTGATGAGGGAGCTTCAACGTGTATTATGTCGATATAGTACTGGAAAGCCCTTGGCTCTCCTACACTTAATCAATCCCCGATGATTCTAAAATCCTTTGATGGTCGAGGGTTTCATCCTTATGGCATTCTGTAGGACTTACCTATAGGGGTTGAAGGAAAAACTGTTAATCTAGATGTGGAAGTGGTTGATGCCCCTCTGGATTACAACCTTCTTTTGGGTCGTAGCTGGTCTTATGCGATGACTGCTATTGTTTCATCAATCTTTCAGCTTCTTAAATTTCCATATAATGGAAAGTTCATTACAATAGATCAGTTAACTTACTTTTCATCTGACCCATCCTCTGCTGAGAGTATTCAACATGTTGGTAAAACCATTATCCCTTATAAGGATGTTGGGGTAGGATTAGTTAAAGATTCTGGTTTACTCAGAACTTTTTCATTTCCTCCTCCCAACGTACCGTCTTCTTTCGCAACTATTCATATGATTTCGTCAGAATCCATTGTTCTTGACGATCCTTGGATCGTTCCATCTGATTCTGAGGTGGACTCTTTTGGTGATGCCATGCCTTTGAGTCCCTTTGAAGTTGCTTATAAGGCTGTACAGTCATTTTCCGACTCAAGTTCAACCAATCTTGATCTAGTGAATGTGATCCACAGGGAATCACTTTCAATATCAACCTCAGATTCAACAACATTTACCGATCTTGTTTATACTGATGAGCAAATTCGGGAGCTTTTGTCTGTTGATGAGTTACCGAAGATCTTCATCATAGATCTTCATTTTTACCTGAGATTGATCATTTTGAGAATGATTTTTCATCTATTTTACTGTTGAATATGTCAAAGAACCGCAAAATCCATTGAAACATCCCGATTCTGAACAAAATTTAGCAAATATTTCTCGAACGGTTCCTATCAACATTTCAGTCAAATCTGGGATTGTTGAAAACATTCACATAGGTTCTTATTGTACAGACGCTGATGTCAAAACATATAAAGCCCTATTTCAAGAATTCCATGACGTGTTTGCTTGGTCCTATGAGGAAATGCCAGGAATTTATCCTTCAATTTTTCTTCATGAGATCAAAACTTACCCGGATGCTAAACTCGTCTGACAACGTTTGCATCTGATACACCCACAAAAAGTTGCTGCCATCAAAGAAGAAGTTGAGAAATTACTTAAAGCAGGTTTCATTTATCCAATTCCTTTAATGGATTGGGTATCGAATATTGTTCCAGTTACTAAAAAGCAAGGGACAATAAGAATATGTATTGACTATAGGAATATTAATTGTGCTTGTCCCAAGGACAATTATCCAACACCCTATATCGATCAAATTATCGATGATTGTGCCGGAAGTGAAATTTTCTTCTTTATGAATGGATTTTCCGGTTACAATCAAATTAACATTCTACCTGCCGATCAATAAAAAATGGCATTCATTTGTCCATGGGGTACCTTTGCTTATTGTAAGTTACCTTTTGGATTGAAGAATGCCGACGCAACTTTTCAAAGGGATATGTCTTATGCATTTCATGACATCAAGCACATTGTGCAACCTTATCTCAATGATTTACCTCCTCATTCTTTACATCGAGCCGATTGTCTCACTCATTTACGAGCAATTTTTATGAGATGTAGGCATTATCGGATTAGGTTGAATCCCTACAAATTTGTTTTCTGTATAGAAATGGGTCATTTACTGGGATTTGTTGTTTCGAAATCTGGCATTCACATCGATCCTTTGAAGGTCGAAGCCATTGTCAAATTACCACCTCCTTCGACTCTTCCCCTACTCCAAAGTTTGCAATGGAAAGCAAACTTTTTACGCTGTTTCATTCCTAACTACGCTGAGATTACAAAAGGTTTCACCAGGTTGTTGAAACAAAACACTCCATTCTTTTGGGATGAGATAGCTGGCAAATCTTTCAATGCACTTAAACATGTGTTGACCCATGCACCATTATTGCATCCTCCCAACTACAACCAAGATTACTTCTTGTACCTCGTCGCTTCCCATTCCACCATTGGGATGGTCTTAGTTCAATAGGATGAATTTGAGAGTGAACATGTGATCTATTATCTTAGTCGGACTCTAACTCTAACATAGTTAAAATATTCACATGTGGAGAAATTGGCCTTGGCAGTAGTTCACGTTGTTCAACAATTTCGTCATTACATTTTACTACGCAAAACCACAGTCATATCTGACTGTAACCCTATGGCGTACATTTTGACTAAACAATTGGTAGGGGGCAAGTATTCCAAATGGATTGTCATCCTGTAGGAATTTGACTTGGAATTTGCAAAGGCCAAGTCAAAGAAGTCTTTGGTTTTTGCGGAATTGATGTGTGACTTCCCTCGTGCTGATACCGAACATGTGGCGAAAGAACCCATTGCGGATGAATCCTTGTTCCTTATCAGCACTGTTGATCCATGGTATGGAGATATCATTGTTTATCTCCAAACCCAATCTTTTCGGCCAAACATTTCATGATCTCAGCATAGGAAAATACATTTCCAATCCCAACTTTACACTATTATTGGAGATACTCTTTATCGTCATCAGGTGGATTCTGTTTTCCGACGTTGCCTAACTCATTAAGAAGCTGAAAAGGTTCTTAACAGCTGCCACTCTGGAGCGTGTGGCGGTCATATGTCTGGGTCTGCCACAGCCCAAAAGATCTTGCGCGCTGCCTATTTCTGGCCATCCTTATTCAAAGATTGTATCACTGCAGTCCGGAAATGCCACAATTGCCAAATTTTTTATCGTAAGATGCGCGCTCCACCTACTCCTCTCCACCCTATAATTGCCGTCAATCCATTCGCAAAATGGGGTATCAATTTTCTTACAGGTAACCCTCACTCGGCCAGGGGGCATGCGTATATCATCCTTGCGGTAGATTATTTTACCAAGTGGGCCGAGGTGATGCCTACATTTTCGGCAGATGGAAAAACTGCTGCGATTTTTGTTTTCAATCACATAATTACTAGGCTTGGTGTTCCTCAAGCGATTATCACTGACCATGGGAGTCATTTTCGAAACATCATGATGACTGAACTTACAGATCAGCTTGGCATGCGTCACGATAGTTCCACTCCATATTACCCACAGGCAAATGGTCTAGTTGAAGCAATCAATAAAGTTCTAGTCACTATGATCCAATGAATCATTGGGATTCATAGGTAGAATTGGCATAACATGTTATTTTCAGCACTTTGGGCATACCAAACCTCGGTCAAAACATCAGCGGGTTTTACTCCCTTTCAACTTGTTTATGGTTTAGAGGCAATACTACCCATTGAATGCGAAATTCCATCATTACAAATTGCCGTATAATTATTACCAGCCACTTCCGAAGAGGAAAAATGTTTATTATACTTAGTTCAATTAGATGAGAATCGACATGATGCTACATTAGCTATCAAAACTCATGCCAAAATAATTAAAGCTCAGTATGATCGGAATGTTACCCCCCACAATTTTTCGGGAGGAGACCTAGTCTTACTTTATGATCAAGCAAACGATAAGCTAGGGGCTGGCAAATTTGTACCCATGTGGCATGGTCCGTATATTGTTAAGCGAAAGCTAGAAAAAGGGGCCTATGAATTAGAAGATTTTGATGGTGTCTGTTTAGGTAAACCTAGGAATGGGCTTTATCTAAAACGATATTATGCTTAAAAGATTAGTGTGGAGATTTTTATACTAGTTTCTTTCTAAGTTTGGTGTGTTTTTAGATTAGGAATGCATGCTTTACTTTAGAGAGTGTTTTTCATCATTATTCCTGCTTATCTTGATTTTACTCTTGATATTGCAAATGTCGATGCATCTCCAAACATACATCGGTTTTTTTTATGGCGCTTGTCATAGTACACGGAACATCTCTTCCGTAGCTTGGGTTATCTATTCACCGTCTGACGATTTAGTATCTATGCATGGGGTAAGCCTCAGTCAAACAACAAACAACATTGCAGAATACAGTGTAGCGATTGAGTTATTATCTGAATCCATTTCATTTAGAATTCAGCGTTTGATTGTTAGGTTAGATTCAAAACTGGTTGTATTACAGCTTAATAGAGTTTATGCCATTAGAAATCCAGTGTTATTGTGATTATTTTTTAGAGTACGTCTCTTGGAACGAGAATTTGATTATATTGAATATCAGCACATTCCAAGATATTTAAATACATTAACAGATGCAGTTGCTTCTCAAATGTTAAATAAACATTTGCAATAATCAAGACAGTAAATTTAAAAGCATCCCATAAGCATGTTATACAAGATAACCAGTAATGGCGATATATCATAGCATAGAAGTGTGTCAAAATATACATCATCTTCGATCATAGGTTGAAAAACACGTTATTATCGGCAAAAATGATAGCACAAAAATGTACAAAAATGAGTCTACAAGGAGATCATCCTATCACTGGTGATGATCACAATAAGACACCACTGCTCGGGCCACCCTGCAAAGGAACCTCCTAAAAGGTCCTGGGACCCCAATCACATAGTGCTGTAACCTAAGAGGAATGTCATCTATGCTTTTCTCCGGAATATCTACTGTCAAGCGCTCTAGATGACTCACCAATTCGGCCAAGGTCTCTGCTGATTGGTCCTGTGGGGCCGGTGCTGCGGAAACTGGCTATCTTCTATCATAAGGCTAGAGAGTGGTTGGTCGCCGTGGACCCACATCTACATTTAAGAACTTTTTACTATTAGTTTTTGGACGATTTAAAAAACAAAAAAATATACAATTTAAAAAATGTTGAAAACAATTTTACCTGTATCATCCCATTTCTCTCCTGGTGGAAGAGCCATGTCTGGATCACCACGATAATCCATCCCAGCATATGGAAAATCCTATATCATGAAAATTTGGTTTCCCAACCACCAAAAATACTCAGGTGAGAATCGAACAACCTCGGTGCCCTCCTCAAGATGGTGGGCCATGACTGCAACCGAACGCATAATCCTGGGATCTCGGGGAAGTCCAGCCTCAACGATAAGTTGTTGTGGAACTAGCATAGGTACCCCCTCTAAGGAAAAGCTCACAACTAAGTAACCATATCCAAAGTTCTTTAGTTGTCCATTCTCTGCCCTAGTCAGTTGGCCTTTCACATTGGCCAACACAACATCACACCAGTTGAAGATGGTGCCTCAGAAGCAGTCTACTGCCATGCGCATCTGGGAACTGGTAGCTAAATGCAATTTTGCACTTCCGCACAGTCTGGTGACAGTAAATACAATCACTTTAAGTTCAGGATGGGTGATGGTCTTCACATCTATCCGTTTGTCCACAGTTTGGACATTGTAAAACTCTAGTCGGAGACTAGTGACAGACTGGCCACCTGGCCTAGATCCAAATAGAGATAATCCTTCGCCTCTCTTCAGCAAACCAGTCAGAAAATAAATGTTCTCTAGCTCGATTTCGAGCCGATGTCCTCCAATGATGAAACACTGGTCCTTCGTGCTCCACCTGTCTATCTGCCATTGTAGAAAGTCTACCTGTGCCCTCGTGCCAGGTATGGCCCAAAATTTTAGTAGTCTGCATGGTCTTAAAGCTTGTAATGAAGGTGGATGGAGTAATGTGGCTTGGTCCACATCTTCGTGTTCTCTTTCCAACCAAATAAGCATCTTGTCTATCTGCATTGCAAAATAGGCAGTTTAGAATTTTGTGATTCAAAACATTTGGGAAGAAATGAGAAATTATAGGGTTTCAAAACACGTTTCATGGGGTCTGCACCCGCCGCGTTAGTGACAGTGCGTGGGTTCGCACTCATCCATAAGGGCAGGTGCAGGACCCTGACTGTTTCATTTATACGAAAAAGTTGGGGTTCGCGGGATATACATGCTACACCCGCGCAACCACTGCGAGCAATTTTTAACCATAATTTTTCTCAAAAAATGAATTTTAAAACCCTAAAAATAAAAATGAAATGGATGAAATGCAAGTTAGGGATGATGTGGATTACCTGGATAGGATATTTCTCGATTCCAGCGGTCGGATTTTCCGCAATCTTCACAGGAAGTTTTCTTACCAGAAGCTCTTACTTTTTACTCCAAAGCCAAAAGGTGAAAATGAACTTGTAAAAGCCCTTTTTATAAGATTTTTTGAATAAATAAATTTTTAATTTATTTATTTTCACTTTAAAAATGTCACTTTTGGTACATTTTTATTAATTTTTAAATAGATATGAGTAATGTTTGCAGTTTTTGTGCAGAATATTGGGTGTTAAGGGAGAATTGGTCATTTTCAACAAAAACACATAGGAGTCCTCTTTAAGCTCTTTTCTGACTTGTAAAATATGAAAAGATTGCCGAGTTTTTCTTTTTAGACTCGTTAAAACGGAATTAAAAAGATGGTCCACTTACAACTCTTTTCTAACCATATAAACATGAAAATATTGCCAGAAGTTTGTTGTTTCAAGTTCGATATTGGTAATAAAATGACGTGTTTTCGATCGCTTTTTTACTTTTTCATATTAAAGGCACTAATTATGAAAAGTTCTCCTTGATCGTAATGGTCAAGCGCTTCTCTCAAGTATTACTTTATACTCTTTCGGGCTTGGGAGACACACATTTGAAAAAGGAAAACCATGGAGTTTTCTTAAGTTTTTCTTCTGACTCCCTAAAATTGAAAAACACTGAGTTTCTCCTATACTGGACTCGTTAAAATTTCACAGTAAATGACCTGTTCAATTTCAAACAGGAACGAAGCACTCCTTCTTATGGTTCAAATCTAAACTAAGTTAGACTCATTTGAAGGATGAGCTTATAACCAAGAAAATGTTATCCTCCTCAAGCTTGTCAAAAATAAAGAGGTACTTGCTAGAAATGGTGGGGGAAAAGAGAGAAAAATGAACCTGTTTGTTGCACTTTGTGTTTGAAAAAGAAACTTTCCATCACTTTTGAACACGACACTTTTATTCATCTAGGTTGGGAAATCCATTACCTAATAGTTAATCAAGCCACCTTGAAAGTCTCCAGCTGGTTTCCGGGTATTAGCTTTGGGTCAATTGTCACCAAACCATTTGCAGTGTCATTATGTGTTTAAGAGGTCTTTGCAAATAAACCATTCACCTGCGAAATATCTGTCATCCATCATTGACCATCCCTGAGTTAGTCCTTGCCAAATACATTTCTTCAGACATGATCTATGGTTTCGTGTTATGGGCTTGCCTATGATGGATCGCTTTCTATCGACTCTGACTCATTATCTAGAAAGATGATCTAGAAATCGTTAGTACCTTGGAATCTGCATGCCTCAATGGCAGGTTTCTCACCTTTGACAACAGATTGCATCATTGACCTTCGATTTAAGGATTCTATGACGTGTTCAACATCGACTCATTCATTCAAATTTCATGGATTGTACTAAGTACTTTGAGGGCCATTGACATTACTAGTGGTTCCTCTCACACTTGTTAACAATTTACATCATTGACTAGTAATCAAGTGGTTTCTACCATGTTCGACTTTGACACATTCATTCACATGGATAGAATCGTAATAGTTCGGGAAGTAGAAATGAAGACCCTGGATCTAGTTTCCACCATCCATGCTGCGAGGAATTTTTTTATCATTATGTAGTGGATTGTTCATAAACAGATGGCTGCACCCATACTGTGTCCATATGTCTCTAGTTGTGATGTAATACAAAATCATTCCTGTATCAGAACAGTTTTAGATAGTTTTGATCTAAGTATGGGAATGCCTACCTCAACGATGATATTTTCACATATATATATTTTGTATTGAATGTTTTTTATAGCTTCCAACCAGGGTATCCACAGGAAGGTCCTTGAAATGATAAAGTCCTTCACTCTTCTTAGATGATAAAAAATTATCCTCATCTATTACAGACTTTGCACTTTAGGAGGCAATCTGTTACACAAAAGATTTTCACCATGACTTTCTACAGTTTGTGTGAGTCCATCACCACTCATACATACCTCCTTTGCAAGTCTTAAGTCTCAGATCTTCATGTCAAGCATTGAAAATGGGAGGAAGACCTTAAAAATATCTCAAATCCTGGTTTCGCACTTTCTCCTAACATTGCCTGCGGTACCGCACCCAATGGTCATGTCCCCTACGAACCTGACCACTCTGTCTGTTAAGTGATCGGTGCGAACCCCTGTAAAAGTTAAAAAGGCATGAGTTCACTCTTAAAAACTCACCTTGGGTCACTTCTGGACGCTTCTAGAATGAATATTACGCTGGCAAGTCCGCTCCACCTTGGTTCATCCATTCCATAAATAAGGGAGTTAATTCCATGATATGAGGTGCTTATCCCATTGAAGGAGGAACTTATCCCTTCAATGGTGGACCTGCAACTTCCTCCATTTGCACAAGAAATTCAGGCATTGGGCTGGTTGTAGGAGGGGTTGAAAGCTAAAGATTCTTTAGGGTAAATGCTGCTGGAAATTAGACGTCCTTTCTGAGCTTGTGAGAGGAGAGATCACATACCTTTCGTTTCATTTGGGAAGTGAGTGAGGCTTGTCAAAGTAGAGGAGATTCCTTTTGGACCCTGGAAAGAGCTTGTGCAACATCAAGGCAAAGGTTGTAAGGTTCTTTTATTCATAAAATTAATACAATCAAGTTTATTTTTCTCAATGAAC
>APFE030154970.1:17986-50119 GCA_000404065.3 Pinus taeda | reverse complement strand
CCTTGATCTTCATAATGAACATGTTTTATTATATTATCTATGCAGGTGTTCTTTGATGTGTGTTTTTTTGTGTATGCAAGTTATTAAAGGGGAACTTATTGAAGCTATTGGAACAAAGCTGCCACAAACAAGTGTTGGACTGAGGTAGGGTCTATTACACCTATTAGTTTTCATTTATGAATTGAAACATGTTTAGAGAAAAGTAGATTTGCTTGTGCTGCTTGTTGCTAGAGATTATTTGATACTAGGGAGACCGGTCTTGTCTGCAAGAACGATTTATCTAGCCAACAAGCTCCTCTACTACTTGTTCAGTACTTATAATTTCTACGGGTGCTGACATAATGCTTTCTAACAGTGCCTGACGACGTCTCTAACAAATTTGCAAATGTGGGAGTTTCTTTGAAAGCTTAGAATAATTCTCGGTCCATGGGTGTCTAATAGCTCAACAACTCAATTCTCAGAATGCCAAGTGTTTTTCAGTGGCTAGCCACTTGTAATTTATAGGGCGTTTTGAATTCAAATTCGACCGTTCCCCCAAAATTCGCTTCATTAATGCCGGATTGGCAACAGATTTTCAGGGATCTGAGCCATAAATTTCATCTTAAATGTCAGCCACCCACTCCATTTGGCCACATTTCAACTGTCAAATCATGAACAATGACTTTAACAGTCACTTTCCTGCTGACCTACGCGATTTCTCCCTGGATAGCGCAACTTCCTTTGCATTGTCGCGAACCCTGTGATGATTCCTTGCTTCACACAAACCTCTGATCGTACATCTCCCCAACCTAGGCAGTGTAGTTTATAGTCCTGCCCATCCTTTCGACCACTTGGAGTGCTAAGACTATGCTGCCTTCATCGAGTCACATGGTCGGACCACCGATGTATGGCTTCAAGTAACTGCCATTCACCTTTGGTGGGAAGGATTCTCCATTCAATTTGACTAGTTGTACAACTCCTCCATTAGTCATTTCCTTAATGACACAGGGCCCTAACCAGTGCATCCTGAACATATGAATAAATTCCTTGAACGCAACAACAACTACACATGAGAAGATCATAGGTTCATTCTTCAATCCAAATGGCATTACAGTGTATTGAAAACAAACCAACTCAGTCACGAAGGTTATTTTTCTCCTATCCTCTGGTGCGATTTTGATCTGATGATACCGAGAGAACCCACTAGTGAAGGAATATGCTTCCTATCCACCTACATTGTCCAACACTTCATCAGTGAACGGATTCGGGAAAGGATTATGTATGCAAGCGTCATTCAACTTTCCAAGATCCACGCATATCATTATTTCATCCTTCTTCTTTTTTCCTATACCACCATTGGGTTTACTCAGTTAGATTCTTCCACAAGCTCAATAATGCCTATCGCGAGCATCTTGTCTAGCTTTAAGTGGACCTTTTCCTTATACATCAGATTGAGACAGTAAGGCCTTTGCTTAACTAGCTTCACGTTAGGCTTCAACGTGATATTCATAACACCTAGGCCCCCGATTATCTCTCTTATATTTGTAAACTTGGCAGGGAATAAATTGTGGTATTCGCAAAGAAATTTGACAACCTTCTCCACCATCATGTCGTCCCAGTAATCTTTAATCTTCGTGAATTTGGGTTCTTCCTCAGTGCCAATGTTTACTTGTTTCATTTTCAACGGGCGTGGTTATATCAAGATTCTCAACCTATGGTCCTTCAACCTCATGGTGACCTTATGTTTCAGGGATGTTAATATTTTGTGAATCCTCATCCTCTTCTTTAGCGGTTACATTATAGCATTCTAGAATGTGACTCAGCTGAGTAGCCCATCCAGGTTGAATCAGGTCTAAAGGATCATGTGGTATCCAAAAGATTGTTGCTATCACCTCTTATAGCACCTCATCAATACTATCAAACTCATATTCAAAACTAAATGTCATGATGAATCCTTCACACAGAATATCCCATTCACCTGTCCTATGGCGGAGCTCTGTTTCTACATACCATTTCATCAGGACAATATCCACAGTATGATAGAATAAGTGCACCCATTCTGGTTGGAGCTTCTCTCCATAAGCTTGAGCCCATTTAGCCAAGTGTGCACGCAGATCATCCTGCCCATCATACTTATCTGTCATTCGCATCTTCGGCTTCCCAAAGTGAGTTCTTATCATTCTCCTACATTTGTGCCAGTCATCAAAGCTTCCCTTGTGCATACCCCACCACCTTGCGGACGTAATGCGCACTGCCCAGTCCAACGCCTAGAAGCACTGCCTTTCCAGTACCTCCCTTTCAAATGCATCTAGAAAAATATCTACATCATTTAGGCCATCAGAAGTGGGTAGGTTCCTTACCTCTGACGACACACAATGACCGGGTCATCATGTTATAGCTCAGTGTAGTTACTTCATGTAACTAATTTTGCCAGTGTTCTAGTTCTTCATCAAAGTACGAGGTGCATGAACTCTCGCAATCCTAGGTAATTCATCCATCCGCTATTGGATTCACCTAATCTTGGTCTTGTGATGTTATATTATAATTATAGTCCAAATCATCATCACTCTCATAATCGTGGAATGGCTCAGTATAGTGCGACCCTTTAGAAGGATCTAGGGGTAGTATTATGCATAGTGATTTCTTCTCAAATATCATTTTTCACTTCTTTAGATTGATCACCCTGTTCATATTAGTAGCCCAATCAATTCCCAGGAGCGCAAGATAGGGGTTGCTGTCATCCACAATTTTTATTACTTCAAAGCCAGCCAGCATTCTCGCACCTTCATTATCCATAGTCACCCACTGCAACCACTCCATGGGGATGATCTTCTATTGATTCGCCATTCTTAGCTAAATCGGAGACCACTGTAGCATAGATCTTTCCATCCGTTCCAAGTCTGTTTAGGTAGGACGTTTGCATCTGACCCCAAGTCCAAGAAAACCTGATCTATCCAATATTATCCTATCTGCGGAGTTAGTCTCATCTCTCATCTCATCCTTGTTTTATGCTTACCAAGCTTTCATACTATTTGTGGCTCAGGAGGATTGTTTCTGACACATCTATTTATGAGCTCCTGCAGCCCCTTCACAGCTTTGCTATCACGTAGTATCTTCATGCAAGTCTCTGGGAAGGTTGTAAGCATAGTAGTGTCCATCTCTTGGTCAAGCTTATCCTTGCTTCCTAAGGTGGAGGCCTCAGCAAAGCTCTTCTTCTCTTCCATGAAGGTTTCTCGTGCGTGCTCCAAATCAAACTCAACCTCCTTCGTCGGAGCTTTGTGCAACCATGTACTATCTTTGGGTTGTTTCCCCTTGTCATCTCATGATGTGATTCCGTTACAGAGAACTAAATTCACATTTGGATCTTGTTCGCATGGCTCAGACCTCAACATCTGCAGGTTCTGAGTCGGCAGAGGTGGTAGCACCCCTTTTTCACATATCCTAGTTATCAACATAGGACAGTCTTCCATTTCATGATTAAATAGAGTGCAATACTTACACGATGGACGTGTTGGGTTAATACAATTGTGGGAATAATGTCTTGGTCCTTCGTAATTGTAGAAAATCAACTATCCCTGACCTCTGCTAGCTCCTCCTCCACCTCAGCCTTGTCTACGCCCCTGAAATCCCTATCCGCGCAATCGTTGCGCTTTAGTCAGGGGGATGTGTTTAGACCTGAACCCTATAGGTAGGTGTTCTATCCATCATTAACTCATAGCTTCTACATTTGTGCTCATCATGCCCCACTGACTTACAAAATTTGCAGAACAGTTGTTGCGGTGTTTGTACAAACTTCTACAACAAATGACAGTTATCTGTGGCATGTTTTCCTGCTACCTGACAGATACCACACCACAGTGCAGGCCCCACACTCGGTCCTGCTTGAGCTTCTGGCCTCAAAGGCATCAGTCCTCCTACTACAATATAGTTTGAAAATATTGGACAATGGTCTTTGTCATGCCCCTTACTCTTTTATCTCAGGCACCATACCTCTTTGCACACCTCTAGTTGAACTGTTATGTCCTGCTTCAAACTTTGCATCTCAAGGCAATGATTTTTCAACTGCGCATGTATCTATTGAACCCCTTGACTTGGATCCTACATTGGTGTTTCATGCAACCTCATTATGATATCCAAGGCCTATACCTGAGTTGTTATCCTCTGCTATGATAGCACAACCCTTAAGTGTGGTAGTAGTGAAGTCACAAACCACTCGCGATAATGTTTGTTTGTCAAGTTCACGTTGGCTTCGCGAATGGTACACTTCGACCTCTGATCTAGTTCCCAAGCCGTCTTACCTGGTTGCATCGTTATTTCTTTGAATCCCACAATCGACTGTGCCTCAGATTTATGCCTATTGAATTCTCTATTCAGTGATGTCTAGATGTCTACTACTCCAACATTCGGGTTATCATTAGCATACTTGATATAACAGGTTAGCGCACGATCCTGCAGAGCACTAACCAATGTCGCCTTCTTCATGTTGTCATCTGTAATGCCCTAAGCTTCCCATACAGCTTTTACAGTGAACTAGAATTGGTCTGTGTCCTCATTTCCCAAGCCTTTGAACAAAGGAAACTTCATAGAATTTACCATACTAAACTGTGGTGGAAGTGGAGGTGGTACGGGTGAAGTCGCAGGTGATGGAGGTGAAGTTGGAGGTGGTGTGGGTGGAGGTGGTATTCGTGGGAATCCTTGCCTTATTAACTGAATAGCACTTTGCAAAGAATCTTGCACTATCCCTTCTTTGTCACCTCGCAGAGGTGAAATCAACAGACTATGTTCAGGACACCTTTTTCCTTCATTTCTATATGTTTTTTTGCTTTGGGTAGCCCCAAACATCAAGGTAGTTGCATAACCCATTTTTCACACAATAGCATTTTAATTTAGGTATTCAAAGATTTCACATACTTACTTCGCAGTCCTTTGAAAAAGCAACGCTCTGCTTCGTTGTAGCTAACTAAGGTGTCGATCGTAAATTTAGTTACAAACCCCCCTATGACACGATTGAGCCAATGATCAACAACACTAGTGATCTTATCCTCTGATGCTTCCAACCTTCACACTAGCTCTGGGGTCCACCTGATAGGACCGTCAAGTTTGGCTATCTACTAGCTTCGTGGTCCACTCATATAGCTCAATCGGAAAGGAGCAAAAAAATATATCGTAGATCTCTATACGCAGGCACCAGTCCAACCACTCTTCCTTTATCAGTCGTGGGATTCTATTCTCCTATGCTGTGAATTCATGGATCTTCCTATCCAAGTAGTCTCCAATCTCTTTCTTAGTCAGATTCCAGTGATACGACATCACACATCTCTTATGTAGACTCTGGTCCTGGCAACAGAACCATTTGTTGGCTTGAAGTGGCCTAACCTAGGTTTAGCATTAATTAGCCAAACAAATCCCTACACTACTGGCCCTTCAGCATAAACCTGCATAGTGTAGACCAAGGTATCACCCGAAGAAGTATGGGGGGATGTTAGAACCAAGTTTCTACACCCTAAGATGGTTGTGATGTCAGCTAATTCCCTCTATTCCTTTCTTCGCACAGGTCACTTCTCTCTAGGGCTTGGCAGACGAGCCCTATATTCTGTCCTTCAATACCTCCGCAAAAAGTATGGATGACCTTCGCACAGCCCTAACCCTCGATCTAGACACTTTCGCGCTGCTAAGGCAGCATAGCATGCAGATTCCTTAACTAGTTTAAGTGTCTTACTTATCTTATTAGAGGCTCACAGTTAGCACCGTGTAAACATATTTTCTTATATGCGTTCAGTTATCCATCATAATCATACACATTCGCACATCAAATAAGATTATAAAGGAAATTCATACATAAATGATTAGATGCATTAATTAGAACAAAGACACAAAAATTGCATAATACTTCTCTTTATTGATATCTTCCAAGTGATTATAGACTCTATTCACCATGTGCACACAGTTGTAGGGGTTCGCTCACTCAGCTGTGGTCTTTTACCCTAAGCCTCTGTGCACTTAGCTGCAGAGCCTCTACCTACGCTATGACCCAAAGATTAGACTTCTACCTCAGAGCTATGACTCTCTTCCATTCCTGATGACTATAACTACTTAGAGCTTAACTCTTTTTATACAATCCCATGGTCCGCAGACCATGGGTAGATCCCTTACAGTTGACTTTACTTTACCAAACTAAGGGCAGACAAATCTTTATGACTTATCACACCTTTGTGCTCCATGACAATAGAATGCAAAGTATTTACAAGTTTATTATGAAATTTGACTCAAGCATGGGATTTTAGCCCCAAAACTACCCTTTGGGGGATCCCATTCCCAACAGTCTATAGGGTAGTAGATCTAGGAAGGACGAGGCATCCTACAACCCTTACAACTTTGATGCTACTTCACCAAAAAATAACTTGCCAAATAGTAGATAAAGACATTTTAAGATGGTTTAGAAGAAACTGAGCCACTTTTGCAGACAATGGATGTATTGAAATACAAGGCATGTCATCAAAATCATTCCAAGAAGAGAAAGGGTGCCAAGGTTCAAATTTTATGTGTGGTAGGTTTTCTTTTTCAATCTCTAGCTTGGACATGTCATAGCTTCCCTGTTGTGGTTAAATTTACTAATTTTTTCTCTCAACCATTGAAACTTTATTTATTAGTCTTTAAGCAGTTGTGAAAGTATTGACATTTGCAACTTAAAGAATTTGATACCTCAGAGTGCATGGGAGATCTGAGGTTAAAGATGAATATGTTCTAGTGTATCTGCACATTAATATTTTAAGAAATTCCAAGCAATACAGAAGAGAGATTTCAAGACATGATAAAGGCCCTTGTTCTATACACTCAATTACATAAAGACAATACAAACAATATCTCCCATTGAAGATGATAAACATAGAAAGGAAATCTAGATGGCATTGAAGAATAAAAAATAAATAAAAACAGAAGATTACTTTGGAAGAAAGAATTGAAATCCTACAAAATGTTTACTTTCATAAACAACCTTAAACCCTACCAACAAGTGAAGGCATAGATTGTAAGCATTGATGCAATGAATATATTTCATTGAAGAGAAGCAAGATGGATTATTTGGACCCTAATCCTTGTAAATGAAAGTCCACACTAGAACACCAAACTAGGGTCTTCTCTTGGGCATCTCTAGGATAGAAAAATCTATCGAGAGAGCTTAGAATTTCTCACAACTATGATAAGGAATTCATGAGGGCCCATTCCATGCAACTTGCAAACTCCTTGAATCTACCAAAAAGAGGTTCATTTGTAGTAAGAATTGCTTGGGATTCTCCTGTATCAAGTATAGATTTTGGCGGACAAGATGAGGAAAACCCAAATAAAAGAAAGTTAGAGTTTTGTGAAAGATGAAGAGGAATAAAGAGATCATAATGTTATTGATGATGCCCGGTCTCAACAAATATCAAGCATAGTATCTCTTGATTACAGATCTAGATTTTCAATTCCTTTCCAATCGAAATTATCAAATAGTTAATACAAGAACTTTTCTTCTTTAGGTCTACAGGTTGGTAATTTAATTTATATAACTATAGAAAACAATTTGATATAATTTGTTACCTTTAAAGCACATTCATCAATTCTAATTACGCGTCCAAATTTCCAAATATTTTTATTATATGAATTAGATGGATTTGAAAATGCATGGTGCTTTTGCCTTCTTCCTATAAATTTGCTCACTTTGAAGATACATGAAGCATCCAATATAGAGTGCCTATAAAAGTGGCTAAAATTTAATGCGTTCATGGCCTCGAATCCAAGCACCAACAATAGAAGTTTGATTGCAAAATTTTAAGCAAAGTCTTAGGCCACATTTTCTCCAAATCTTTCTATTTCCAATTTGCAAAGATATTTTCAATGGGAAATTCAACTACAGTCAGGTGCTCCTAAGGTGAATGGTCAATATTGTGCATTTTCTTGTAAATATGCATCACTTTCACACAATCGTTGTATGAATCATGAGCACCATTTTGAATATTGTACCTGTTATGCCAAGCATTGCGAACTATTAACCCAATGTATGATTCATTCTTTTATAAACTTTAAATAACATTAATTTTATTCGAAAAGGGCATGATGTCCTTAATTCTTTAAACAACTGTATTGCCCACAAATCTTGCTCAATAAATTGGAATTGTGAGAAACATTGTTACACAAGAAATGTAGCAAAAAGTAAGCTTACAAGGTGTTAATTTACCCTAAAAATTATTGAATGAGATAATTCAATGAGTTGCTGGTTTTGCTAATATAAGTAGTGGTGTGTGCCTAGAGATGTCAAAACCAAATGTATGAAGTTCAATAGCATTCATCAGAATCAACAACATTTTTCAAGAAAAATAACACTGTTCAGTAAAATGGAGACATCTCTTTCTTTCAGATTATAAATTAAGCAGTAGATATCTAATTGAAAAAAAGAGAGAGAACAGGCATGACAACACAATTTATACCTATTCAAAATATACTGTGTCGTGTCTATATTCTACCCAACGGGGATAGAAACCAAAATTCTGACAACTTCATCGAAGATAAGTGTAGAGTTTAGTTCACTAATAAGAGCGTGCAGGCATAACAACTAGAAATAACAACTGTAACTAGAAATATTAGTTTCTTTACTAGATTAATATCAGTAGATAAAATTGAACTCATAAAGGCCTCTCCATATTACTGAAATAAACAAGATATTAGAATGGAAAAAATATATACTGAAGTTTAATTGACCTCAAAATTGAGAAGAACCATCATCATATCAAAGCTGCAACATTAGGCTTCAAACTAGTTGCTTAATTCTCAAAGCTTCATGCTAGCTGCACTTCATCAAGAGTACGTTTCTGAGAGCCATTACCAATTCATGCCATTTTCTTCCAAATAACGACTGTAGGATTTGTTCCAAACATGATTGTATGGAATATCATCCCTGGTGTTATGTTCCTATATCAATAGGTGTCATAATATATGAATGGATGAGATTAAATCTATAATATGTACATACCTTTTCTTTTTGCAAATGTTTTCCATATTTGTAAAAAATTAAAAAAATGTAAAGATTGTAGGTCCTAAAAGAAAAATCAAAGGACAAAAAGAATGAAAAAGGTCAAAAAAGATGAAAAATGAACCCCAAAGAAAAAAGTAAAGGACCAGGAAAGTGTGCAAGTCCAAATGCATCTACTATTTTATTTTTTTTACAATAATGATTGTGTGTGACTTGTTGTTTATGCCACATTCCATGGTAACCAAACAGTTTAATCTTGGTTATTCCATGTTTTCAATTTCATGCTTAGAAATAGAGAATACAATCTGACCAATCTGTTTAATCTTGGCAGATAAGTAGACAGGTAGAGTAAATAAAAAAAGAGCTCAATAGTTTAATCTGAGCCCTTAGATGTAATAAGGATAGATTTAGATAGATTTCTATTGTAAAAGAAAAGAAAGGTTTGATAAGGGTTTGTAAGTTTAAGTGCACCCTAATAAAGAGTAGAAAAAATGGTAGGATGAGTAGATGTGTAAGTAGTTGGATGGTTGCATAATTATGGTGATTTATCTTGTCATTTACTTTCATCATCAAATTTCTTAAAGTGTGCATGACAATGGAATAGTTACAAACTAAAGTGATTAATTCCCCCCCATTCATTTCACTTTTTCACTAATTTCCCACAAGCAAAAATCAAAGTGCCTAAAACTTTAAGTTAAAGGGGCTCAGCGCATTTCTCTGACTTCTGGAGGAACCGGACCCTTGGCCCAATAACTTATAAGGATTAAGTACTTCAACCCCTTTAAAAACATTTACTCCCTTCATAAACATTCATCTCACCTAAAAATCCCTTTCCCTAAGGTAAAATTACTATTTAGCTAGGAAAAGTAATTAACCTTACCTGGAACCCCTTGTTTACATAAAAACCCATAAAAGAGCATTAATCCTAAGTTATGATGTGTAAATTCAAATGTACAAGTGAATGTGTCAAGACATTATACTTAGCACAAATTGTTCTCATTTCCATTTCATATTAACTTTAACTTTTATTATATTTAACTCTCGAGAAACAAACCCTTTTCTCGTACAGTTAATTAAAATCCCATATGTTAAATATCCCACCCCGATGGTTTGAAAAATAAACCATAATAATAAATAATTAAATGGATTAATTAGTCAAATTGTGACTAATTAAGAGCCATAACCCTTCGCCTTACAACAAGGGATTAATTGATCAAACAATGATTAATTAATAAACTTTTCTCCAATCACATCGCCCCCGACATCATTAAGTCACCCTAACCCATAACTAAAATCATGTCGGGCCCCTCCATTAACTCCCCGATCAAGTCACATTCCCAATAACCATACCATTTGACCGCCTCAAATCTAACTGCTGGCACTCATATCGGGTGGCCTCTGATGCCAACCTTTACTCGCCCAACGTGATCGGTTTTACTATTCATCCCTCTTATACGTGTCACCTAATAAGTGGCATCAGGCAGACCTCTCCCAATACCGCCAAGTCCCCAAAAGTGGTGCAATAGATTCTGCTTACCGCCTTCACTTACCAACTCCACTACTGGACAGAATGTAACCTCCGTTAGTTGGCGCCAGCTGTCATTTTCCATTATACCCGCCAAAATCATTGACTTTGTAGATAAACCAAAAACACACATTATTTCCATTTTTTACCATGAAAAGAACCTTCTATTCTCCATGCAAACACAAAGTACGTTCGAGTTTTCAACCTGCTACCAACCGTCAACATTCTACAATCGTTGAACTCCAAACCACTATGCAGACCTGTGCACTTCCTACAAATATTGCACAACCACCATTTTACCGTTCAAGCAACTGAAACTAGGTATTTATCCTATTTTCAACTAAAAAACCCTATTTTCTTGCCTAGCCTGAGCTAAATTGCTTTAAAACTTAAGTAGTTTAGTAAGCTGAGTTGTATGATAATCCTGAAACACTCTGAAATAGACCAATTGTGTCCAATTTACCTAAAAATCCTTTACCCCCATCTTTGAATCCACAAGAACCAAAGATGGAAGCCCCAATGGCTTTGAATGTCATGCCAATTACTACCCCCCACAGAGATTTAGACCATTTTCCCCTGGCTGAAAAAGATTTTCAGATTAAAGACCTCACCTTTGAAGAATCTCCTCTAAAATTGCATTGTAGACACCGAGATAACTACGTAAACCATATATATAAGATAGGCCTCTAGGATTCAAACCTACCCAAATATCAATTCCCCAGTGTTCTTGTCTTCCAGGAAATTGTTCACTACTGTCACGAAAAATACGACCCTATCATGAGAGCTGTAATGCCCCCAAATTAGAAGTCCTATTCACTATCACTGTAGAGTCCATATATGAGATGTTACAGTTACAACTAAGTGAAAACCTAACCCCCTTTACCATTGTTGAGTTTCTTGACAGATTATCCAAGCTATCTAGTTCCAAAAGTACTAAAATCCTCCAGACTTTCATTGTTGAAGAAAAATACATGCCAAAAGAACCCCCTCCTTACATGTCATCCTCCTTTTCTAGTCTAGGAAAAGATATCACATCAATGATATCATGCATTTTAGGTTTTACCACGAGTGAATATGTAGATGATATCTTTTTTGCCTACATGTCTATTTTTACCCCTGGCCAGCCTCCTGCAGTCAAATATGATTATGCAAAATTCATCTCAGATAAAATGCATGATCAATTTCTAAGATTGAAAATGAAAGAGTGTTCAAATATTCATCAATCCTGTACCATCTATTTCTTTACTATTAGACTGACAAGTTTCCCTTCTCCGTCCAAAAACTTGATACCAAAGGGAATCCTAGATTTGTCGTCTTCTGGACCCCTCTGTTCTGTAGGTCTAATTCTTCCTACCCTTATATATATTTCATTGATCTATTTGTACACTCATTGGCTACCATGTTGGTAGGATGTCTTCCTCCCAGAATCAGTACATACATCAAAAGAATCCTACAATTGTCAAAACGATACAAAGTAGGGGATTGGTACTTATACCAAAACCATACGGAGATCAAAATCTATGGATATGAGTTGCTACCTTACAAAATGCCAAGATATCTCCCCATGAGATTATTTTCTTTGGAGTACTACAGGAAAATGATGAATTCTAATAAGGTTTGATAAGGGTTTGTCAGTTTAAGTGCACCCTAATAAAGAGTAGAAAAAATGGTAGGATGAGTAGATGGGTAAGTAGTTGGATGGTTGCAGAATTATGGTGATTTATCTTGTCATTTACTTTCATCATAAAATTTCTTAAAGTGTGGATGACAATGGAACAGTTACAAAGTCAAGTTATTAATTCCCCCCCATTCATTTCACTTTTTCACTAATTTCCCGCAAGCAAAAATCAAAGTGCCTAAAACTTTAAGTTAAAGGGGCTCAGCGCATTTCTCCGACTTCTGGAGGGACAGAACCCTCGGCCCAATAACTTATAAGGATTAAGCACTTCAACCCCTTTATAAACATTTACTCCCTTCGTAAACATTCATCTCACCTAAAAAACCGTTTTCCTAAGGTAAAATTACCATTTACCTAGGAAAAGTAATTAACCTTACCTGAAATCCCCTGTTTACATAAAAACCCATAAAAGAGCATTAAGCCTAAGCTATGATGTGTAAATTCAAATGTATGAGCAAATGTGTGAAGACATTATACCTGGCACAAATTGTTCTCATTTCCATTTCATATCAACTTTAACTTTTATTATATTTAACTCCTAAGAAACAAAACCCTTTTCCCTGTAGAGTTAATTAAAATCCCATATGTTAAATATCTCGCCCCGATGGTTTGAAAAATAAACCATAATAATAAATAATTAAATGGATTAATTAGTCAAGTTGCGACTAATTAAGAGCCATAACCCTTCGCCTTATAATTAATTGATCAAACCATGATTAATTAATAACCCTTTCTCTAATCACATCACCTCTGACATCATTAAGCCACCCTAGCCCATAATTAAAATCCCGTCAGGCCCCTCCATTAACACCCAGATCAAGTCACATTCCCAATTACCATACGATATGACCCCTTCAAATCTAATGGCTGGTGCTCATATCGGGCGGCCTCTGATGCCGACCTCTACCTACCCAACATGAGTTGTTTTACTATTCATCCCTCTGCTATGTGTCACCCGACGAATGGCATCAGGCGGACCTCTCCCAATCACACCAAGTCCTCAAAAGTGGTGCAATAGGTTTTGCTTATCGCCTCCACTTACCACCTCCACTACATGACAAAATGTAACGTCTCTCAGTTGGCGCCAGCTGTCATTTTCCATTATACCCGCCAAAATCATTGACTTTGTAGATAAACCAAAAACACTTATTGTTTCCATTTTTTACCAAGAAGAGAACCTTCTATTCTCCATGCAAACACAAAGTACGTTCGAGTTTTCAACCTGCTACGAACCGTCAACCTTCTACAACTGCTGAACTCCAGACCACTGTGCAGACTTGTGTGCTTCCTGCAAATAGTGCACAGCCACCATTTTACCATTCAAGCAATCGAAACTAGGTATTTAATCCTATTTTCAACTAAAAAACCCTATTTTTGTGCCTAGCCTGAGCTAAATTTCTTTTAAAGTTAAGTAATTTAGTAAGCTAAGCTGTCTAATAGTCCCGAAACACTCTGAAATAGACCAATTGTGTCCAATTTCCTTGAAAATCCTTTGCTCCCTTCTTTGAATCCACAAGAACCAAAGATGCAAGCACCAATTGCTTTGAATGTCATGCCAATTACTACCCCCCACAGAGATTTAGACCATTTTCCCCTGGCTGAAAAATATTTTTAGATTAAAGACCTCACCTTCGAAGAATCTCCTTTCAAATTGCATTACAGACACCAAGATAACTACTTAAACCATGCAGATAAGATAGGCCTCTGGGAATCAAACTTGCCCAAATATGAAGTCCCCAGTGTTGATGTCTTCCTCAAAATTGTTCACTACTTTCATGAAAACTATGAACCTATCATGAGAGCTATAATTCCCCCAACTCAGAAAGTCCTATTCACTATCATTGCAGAGTCCATAAATGAGATGTTACAGTTACAACTAGGTGGAAACCTAACCCCCCTTACCATTGTTGATTTGCTTGATAGATTCTCCAAGCTATCTAGTTCCAGAAGTACTTAAATCCTCCAGAATTTCATTGCTGAAGAAAAATACATGCCAAGAGACCCCCCTCCTTACATGTCATCCTTCTTTTCTGGTCTCGGCAAAGATATCACATCAATGATATCATGCATTTTAGGTTTTACTACGAGTGAATATGTAGATGATATCATTTTTGCCTACATGTCTATTTTTACCCCTGGCCAGCCTCCTGCAGTCAAATATGATTATGAAAAATTCATCTCAGATAAAATGCATGACCAGTTTTTGAGATTGAAAATGAAAGAGTGTTCAAATATTCATCAGTCCTGTACCATATGTTTCTTTACTATTAGACTGATAAGTTTCCCTTCTCTGTCCAAAAACTTGATACCAAAGGGAATACTAGATCTTTCATCTTCTGGACCCCTCTGTTCCATAGGTCTAATTATTCCTACCCTTATGCAGATTTCATTGATCTATTTGCACACCCAGTGGCTACCATGTTGCTAAGATGTCCTCCTCCTAGAATCAACATAGATATCAAAAGAATCCTGCAATTGTCAAAATGATACAAAGTAGGGGAGTGGTACTTGTACGAAAACCATACAGAGATTAGAATCTATGGATATGAGTTGCCACCTTACAAAACGCCAAGATATCTCCCCATGAGATTATTTTCTCTGGAGTACTACAAGCAAATGATAAATTCTGATGAGGTGCATTTTGTTAAGGCCAAGAAGAAAGCCCAACTAAGAATAAAATATCACCTTGGACCATTCATTTGTAATAGTAGAGAATTAGGAAAGGAGGCAGATGAAATCCTCCATAGGTTGAGATTAAATTAGAGTTTCAGATGGGCTTATGATCCCCACAGCTTCATTTGTGATAGGAGGCAGAAAAATAAGCTATCTCCTTACATCCACCATAGGATCCCATAAATTGAACAGTATGCTAATCAATATAAATGATGGTATCAATTAGAGTTGACAATGTATTGATGGATTTAGATAGGAGGCTTGATGAAGGTTTATTTTTACAGATTCCTGGAGAAACTTGATCTCAAAGGCAGTTATAGGAACACAACAGATAGAATTCAGAGTGAGCAAGGCCATTAGAACAAGTAGAGCCATCAAAACAACAAGAGATTTCAAAACAACAAGAAAAATATTCCAAAACAACAAGAAAAATATGAACAACCAGAAATCTCAGAGGAGCTTGTTCAAACTGAAGAAATCATGAGAAATCCTCCTGTTTTGTAGACTCCTCTCAATGAGGAAAGAAACCTTAAAAGAGACAAAGAGGAGGCCACTCCTTCCAACAAGCCTATTGATCAAACTTTTGCTAAAAGGAAAAGGTTAAACACATATGCAAAGCAAGAGTACACTGAGGAAGCAGCAGCGGCAGAAATGACAAAAAGCGAGCACACTATCCCTTCAGGAGGTTCACCATCCACCTCACAGTTCTAGGTATTAGAAAGGCAACAGAACACAAAAGTATCTTCCTTCAAGGTTCGTTCTGGTCAGAGCTTGGATATGAAAGAAAAGTATAAAGAGATCAAAACAAGGAATGAGAAACTAAACGTTCAAACCTATGCTCATTATCTTAGAATGGCTCCAACCAACAAGTCAAGGCTGGTGTCAGGCTTTGATATAAAGGAAAGCAAGATGCAGATGAGCTTTCTTCAACCAACTGTGCAACAACCAAAATCAATGGCTGACTATTTGAAAAATGATTTTGAGGTTTTGGCAAAAGATATTCACCCAATTGATCAAATATATCTACATAAACAAACAGGTGAAATGGTCTACTCTACACTGACCAACAAAGAAATCATAGCTCATCAACTACAGAACTCACTGCATAAGACATCTGCACAAATTCAATTGGAAAAAGCTTCTTCTCAAGCCAAAGACACCAGAATAAAGACTTCGGAGGATTTTATCATAGAGCTAGGACATGATCCCAAGGATGTCAAAGCAACGGAGCAATTAATAAAAAAGAAAAATGATGCTATAGTTGCACTGAAGAAGCAGCTCAAGATCCCTCCTCTTCACCATCCTTAAACTGCTGAGGTTACAGAAAAACAAAAGGAGGAAGAACTTATCGACCTAGTCCTTATGTTGAATGATCAATTAAAGGAAACAGAGAAATAATTGGAGAACTTACTGCAGTTTAAGCAGAGTGAGCTAGCCACCTCTCCTCAGACTGTAATTCCTATAGTTTCCATAGCATTACCCTCCACTTTGGCAACTACTTTGGCACCAACAATTCCAACAACAACAGTGTTTCCAGTAGCAAGTAATACTTGAGCCACAGGTACATCAACCAATACAAGGACAACAACAGAAAGAATAGATGAATTGGTTAAGGCTATGGAACAAATGAGCATGCAGGCCACATAACTGAAGAAGCTCAAAGGCCAAGTAACAAGTTTGGAAACAAGTTGTCAACTTGCACAGATTTAGAATAAAGAAGAAGCATGAAAAAACCAAAGGATGGTGGAACAAATAAGAATCCTTGAAAAGGATTTGACACTAGAAAAGCCATTGGGAGATATTGAGGATATACTATGACCAATATCATTGATTCCATCAATGATATTCGGCCTTCCATTTAGGTTATTTTTTAGCAAACTGAATTAGTCAAAACAACCATGGAATCCATACAAAAGACAAAGGAAGAATTGGGAGACAAGCCTGAAGAAGCAAATCAACTTTTAGATTTTTTGAACAGTAGAAATAGGTACCAGCTGGATGAATTATAAATTCAGGACATAAGCGCAACTATCATTGAGATAAAGAAGGTTCTTACTAAAAGGAACCTGATGTCTAATTTGGAGAAAAAATGTCAAAGCATTCAAGCAGACATTGACAGTTTCATGTTAAAATATGGAATTTTGAGAGAAAAAGAAGTTCCTAGTCCTCTGGTCATATATGACAAATTAATGACACAAGAAGATTACATTGAGAGATTGCACAAACAATCCAAGAGAAAAGCTAGTTCTTTAGGAGTAAAAGCATTACCCACAGGAAAGGTACTTTATGATGGCCTAGAGAATCTGTTCTATATAGAACATGATATCAAGCACTTATTCACTAGAAAACCCAATTTTTCCAAATATATGGAAGCCGATGAAGTCTATAGGAAAATGATCAGAATAAAATTACTAGATAGTGAATGGTAGACCAATTTTACTGATTTACTATAAGTTACTATAGTAAATCTAGAAGGTAAAGATAACAGCCAAGTAAAAACAGGTAATATAGGATTAATCAACACATGTAAATAGTATCAGTAGGTTAAAGACAAGAGTGAATCCAGCACATAACTACCAAAGCAACTGCAAGAGCCAAATCCAAATTCCAGCAACCAGCACGTTCACAAATAAATGGATAGCAAGCAAACAGATTTCCATATATCTCTATCTTCGTGTAGAAGATAATTTTCTTTCCTAGATTAATTCTCATATAGTTATGCGATATTTTGTATCGAATTTTGTATAAATACTTCACCAATAAAAGTAATTAGGGTGGATTAAAAAGTATTTCTGGACACATTTTTTTGCAAGCTAAGGAGCTAGTATACTTAAGACTGGACTGGTTTACTGGATTATGAAATAAAGTGGATGACATTTCACTCAATTCTTGTGCATGACTGGAAACAAATAAGTATCATTTTCTCTTGTTCAAATCTCATTTTCTTTTTACGTTATGTTATATTCATGTGTGTTTCTTATGAAAATCTTAAAAGAAAACAAGGAATGATATCATCAGAATTATCTTAAGTGTTCTCTATTTTAACTATTTTCTTTATTTATGTTTTCTTCTAAACTGCCTTGGTCTGGAGATCCTTAATTGCATCCTTACTTCTATAGTTTACCCCCCGTTGGACCATTGTATAGGATTCCTCATTGCCCTCTGCTACTGGCCATCCTTCCCTTCCTCATCTTAATCCATATTAAGGATTCTTCATTGCCCTTAGCCCTGGTTAGGACTTTCCATTCATTGAAACCCTCAATTTTTTCTTGTTGTGTTAGCATACCCTGTGAACTCTTACCTCAGTGATAAATCAAATTTGGTTAAGCCTTTCTTGGTTGACTCCATGGCCCAAAGGCCTGAAATACTTGCTCTGCCCATCTATTTCCTTAATTCCACCATCCAATCAAAACAAACAACCCTGAACATTTAGAACTAGCCTAAGATTTTATTTAAACAAAGTTAAATCTTAAAAAGAGAGCCCTCTCTAGACTTAGGTTGGCTAGAACTTGTGTCTAAAAGATTGGTTTGTGGTTACCTCAGACCATTCCTTCTTTAATAACTTCTAAGGAAAAAATCTGAGTGATAACACATCGTTCTATCATATTCATTCTATCTACAAACTCCAGATGATCTCTCGCATCATTGTTTCCACCATCACTCAAAAACATAATTGTTGGCTTCTTCTTGACCACGTTAGGATGCTTGGATCCTCGATAAATTACATCCTCTTTCATTTTTAGACCAAAAGAATAATTGGTTCCACCAGCTGCAACATATTGAATAAGACTTTCTACTCTATCTTCCTTCATCTATTGCATTCCTATAGAAATTATTGTTGTCTTGTCAAAGAGAACCACAGATAAAGAATCATCACTACTATTCATTATGCCTGGCAGTAATGAATTGAACGATAGCCTCATACACACAATCTAGCCTACAATTGTGTCAAGATATGAATTTGGCCATGGTTAGTTTTATATCAGGACTGTACATTAAACCAGACCTCCCAATAAAAAAACCACATGATGTGGTATGTTATTGCAATGATCAGAGTAAAAAACATGACCATATGAAGTTATGTGACCTGTAGAGGATGCCATTGAAACAATTTTCTTTACTGGAGCATGCCATAATTTCTTTGTGCAGTAAGACCTCGTGGAATGCACATCAATTTCATTATGCTCTTCTGACCAACAAATATGATTACACAGAGAAAAATATTTATGATCTTCTTCAATACAAGGATATTCAAACCGCATTTTCCTCTAATAATTCTCATGGGTAAGTTCATCTTTAGGCACATCCTCATTAGGGACATATTTTCTTGTCTCATGCAGAGAGTCAATCATAGATACGACTTGTGCAATTATCATGCATAGGGCAGTAAATTAAATGAATGTGTCCCCAACCTTGCACTTTGTAGTGCATGTTACACATCTCTACCACACCAAATTCCCCCCAAGTATATTTCCTATGTTGTGTATCAAACTCTTCTTGATCTGATGCATATTGGACACTCCTCATATTCCCTTCAACCATATTATGTAAACCAGAATGATTGATGGGTCATTGACAAATAAATCCACAAGCTTGACGTCTAACCTTGCAATAATACACAACATCTGGATTTTGGGTTTGAGATGGGCACCACCATGGTATTTTTTTTAAACGGTGGAATGGCAATGCAACAACTCTTTTGCATAGCATTTTGTTCAGAGACATGTTCATACTCAAATGAGCCTCTTCTACCCTGAAATGAACATGTTTGTCTCACCAGTTTAGTGAATATTTCAAAAATTCCATCTGCTTCACATTTATTATGACAAACATGCCCATTACCACACATATGTTCAACACTTTTCATTTCATGTAAATGATCTCTGTGACCACAACTTGTAAGACAACCCCCCATGATGCATTTTTTGGGACAATACTTTTCATGACCAGCATGTTTTTCATGATGCCTAAGCTCAATTTGTATCATGCAATCCTTTTAAAGACCACTTTGTTTAGAGACATGTTCATACTCAAATGAGCCTCTTCTACCCTGAAATGAACATGTTTGTCTCACTAGTTCAGTGAAGATTTCACAAATGCCATCTTCTTCACATTTCTTATCACAAGCATCTTCATTAGCACAGAGATGTTCAACAATTGTCATTTCATGGAAATGATCTCTGTAAGTGGAACTTCTAGGACAACCCTCCATGATGCATTTTTTGGGACAATACCTTTCATGAGAAGCATGTTTTTCATGTTCCCCAAGCTCAATTTCTATCACACAAATATTTTTGCAGCAAGGAAGAGAACACTTCATCTTACACGTGTTGTGGCGAGTTGCACTTATGAAGACGTTCATGCCCAACCTTCAAGCAACAAGATTTGTTGCAATTAGATGATTTTTCAAATAAGAACAAATATCATGTCAACTTCAATTTAAAATCCCCTATCTACTCAAAATATAATCAAAGGAAGAAGGAATTACTCTTTCAAAGTATGATCGTGGCTTCTTGTTCTATTTCCTTCTAAATTTCATCCAGATGTCCTTTTGTAAAAGGATAAGACCTCTTCCAATGCGAGTTCATCAAATTCCTTCCTTCACTCATTATAGTTTTTCCATCAAGGCCTACTACGATGAGTGATGGAATGCCCCTAAGGTCGAGATAGCATGACACCTCTTTAATATTTTTATCCCAAAAGGCAGAGCAATCCATGGCATGGATTCATAATATGAACAAAAATTTGCTTCATCTTTGTCACTAGAAATGAATATAATTTCAAAACCCTCATCACCTTTCACAGATTCTTTCAAATTGTTATAGATAGATATCAATCTTGGTGTGAATTTTTGACAAGGAAGACACCACTAAGTTGTGAATCCTACAAAATATTTACTTTCAAAACAACCTTAAACCCAGCCAAGAGGTGAAGACAAGGATTGTATAGCACCAATGCAATGACTATATTTCATTGAAGAGAAACATGATGGATTGTTTGGACCCTAATCCTTGTAAGTGTAATTCCACACCAAAACACCAAACCAGGGTCTTCCCTTGGGCATCTCCAGGACATAAAAGCATATTGAGAGAGATTATAATTTCTCACAAGTATGATCAAGAATTCATGAGGGCCCATTCCATGAAACTTGCAAACTCCCTGAATCTACCAATAAGAGCTTCATATGTAGTGAGAACTTATTGGGATTCTCCTGTATCAAATATAGAATTTGGAAACTTGGACAAGGTGAGAAAAACCCAAATAAAAGCAAGTCAAAGTTCTGCGAAAGATGAAGAGGAATAAAGAGATCAGAATGTTATTGATGATGCCTGGTCTCAACAAATATCAAGTAGAGTATCCCTTGATCAAGGATCTGGATTTTCAATTCCTTTCCAATCCAAATTATCAAATAGTTCACACAAGCACTTTTCTTCTTTAGGTCTATAGGCCGATCATTTAATTTATAAAACTATAGAAAATAATTTGGTATAATTTGTTACCTTTAAAACACATTCATCAATTCTAATTTTGCATCCAAATTTCGAATATTTTTATTACATTTATAGGTTAATTTTCTTTTGTATCCTTCCCATGAATTAGATGACTTTCAAAATAAATGGTGCTTTTTCCTTCTTCCCATAGATGACTTTGAAGATACATGGTGCATCCAATACAACTATAGAAAACAATTTGGTATAATTTTTTACCTCTAAAACACTTCATCAATTCTAATTATGTGTCCAAAATTTAAAATGTTTTTATTAGTCCCTGCCTGGGACTAATAGCGATCGATCGATCGTTGACCTACCATTACTTGATACTTTGACTGGTTTTTTTTTCGGTGTTTTCACATTTTAACCTAAGTTTGATGCTCCAAATTTTATTCAACAAAATTTTACCCAAAGTTTTTGGTTCGGCAAATGATTGAGGTCTTATTGCAGCCTTCACGTTGCTCGATGCAAAAATATTGGGGCAATATGATGTTATCCAAAGTACGGTTGATATGCCACTTGTCTCGTGCCGAAGACATAACATATCCATGCAATCCACTGCATAGCTTTGTGGCAAGCTGCATGTAGTCACCTGTCTCATGCTGGACAGAATACTGTCTCACAATACTACCCTTTCGTTACAGACAAACAACCTCTTTGCCTATGAACAGAAGCTCAAATTCTTACGGCTTCGGTCATATGCTCTGCAACTCTTTCAACATTCACTGCTTTCTTTCAACCTTCATGATTATGCTGCCCTCTGATCGGTGTCACGGTGCACACAGGCTTCTTTTCCAGCCGAGCTTTTGATTGGTGAGGTATTTTTGACGTACTATCCTTGAATTGTTAACCCTATTTGTTTTCACTGTGACGTCAATATGATGTTTAGGGTTTATGTTACACGAATGGAAACTTGTGGCCGCTCCCATTTCAAAATGTGTACATGCGTCTCACTCGGCTCTTCCTTTCTTTACATTGCTCAGGTTCTGCACATAGTGAAAGGTATGTTCAACTTTCAACAATTTAATGATCTAGAATAAAAATAGAGCAACAAAATATATTTATAGTTTTTATTTCCTTATACCTGCAAAAGATTCACATGGGATAAACTACTTTGTTATCGAAGAAGTGTTACATAGTACGCTGAGAAATGTTTGTTGTTTTACCTTGGATGCAGGTCAGCTGGGAAAGAGCAAATCATGAGCTTTGAGAAACTGTTGTGGTAGCCAATACCCATATTTTGTGCAAATTCTCTTTTAACTCTAGCGTAATCCCACCATTTTCTTAGCCTTGTCGTTTGTTTCCTCACACAGTAGAAGCACACCTCATTGCCAAACACCTGTGTTGCCAATGATAGGAGTCTTTGCCGCTACTCGATCCAAGTAGGTGTGGATGGGCCACAATGAATCCAAGAATCATGCCAGCGACTGCGCCCATAGATATTGCAAGCGTCCTGCCAATTTTTCTTTCTGCAAATTTGCACATATATTCGCAATAAGTTTGTGTATTAGTTCCTAGAGTTAAACTACTATGTTACTTATCATCGTATAATAAGTGAACATTATACCGAAGGAAACAGGAGGACTTTCTGCTGGAGGTGGCCAGAGAATGGAAATGTTGAAGAATTCATAAACCTCGTAACGCAAATAGCAGTTCTCAGATCCGAATTGTGCCCCAAGAGCTCCAGTTTGGCATGAAAATATTTTATCGAAGGCATAAGTTAGGCACGATCTGCAACTTGTCCGGGACAGATCTCTCCAAAACTGTTCTAAGTTGTAGATTTTCCCCGTTAGACTAGAAGGCTGTGATGTTGTATCTACAGCAAAAAGTTTGGGACTCTGACGATCTTCAAGGGTAATATTTTTGACGCGGGCCTTAACAGCATCTGTGAACTGCTGTGGCTGAGTGTTGTTGCCAGTGTCGCAGAGAACACTTATTGGAGTACTCTTCCTACTCTCAATATCGTTTTAAAATTTATGACTGTCATAATGCAAGAAACAACCATCTAGTTGAATGAATCCAAAAGTGTTGTGGCATCCCAGAACAAGATTTTCTTTGGCTTTCGATGCGCAATGTTTGCAATCGGAAGAATCCAAATCTCCCCTGCACTAGACAAGCCCATAAATAGTACTATTGTTGTTTTTCCCCTTAGGAACATAAGTTGAAGTATTGAATCCGGTGGCATAAACATTATTCACCAGTGAATCCAAAACCTTGTTTAGATTATGCCCAAACGCGCTACTATTTCTATATGTAGAATTGCGGCTATGCCCACAATTGCTCCAAACGGTAGAAGTCTCCCGATCAACAAATGCTAAGCGCATACTCGTACTAGCTAGACTGACTATAAGGAAAACATTGTACTCAATTACTAATTTCATGGCCATTGCCATAACTAGCTCCTCTACATCTTTTGTGCCCCGCCCCTATGGGACAAGAAGTCTTGGCGTTGTTGGGGCAACTGTTCAATTCAATGGCCTTATAGAGTTGAAGTTGTAGCATTTCATATTTTCAAGTGTGTGGAACACTGTTATTGAAAAATAAAATTAGAAGCATGTCCAACTTGCCTTCCAGTAGGAAAATCTTATCGTCATTGTTGTGGCTCAGCCGTGACCAGGATGTCTGTTTCCAACCCACTAAATGTGACCCGCCACTCTCTACTTCACTTTGAAACAAGACCCCTTGTGCATGCCTGAAACACGAAACTTACTCACCCACCAACAACCCTAGTTTCACATCATCGCCTAGTGGGATCAAGGGTTCGATGGAGAAAGCCAGGTTCTAGCTAGGTGTGGTCTGCTTCCTGGTCTATTGGTTGTCATCTTTCATCTGCTAGTTGTCTGCCCAACACCCAAGCAATCGTGGTTAAGCTTATACTCCTAATTCAAAAAGCAGTCAGAGGAAATATCTATGGCCAAAATACAACCTGAGAACCTCTAGAGATCAGGAAAAAAACAAAATCAATATGCAAATGGTTTCACAGTTGATTCTATCATGCGAATTAAAGCCAAATTCCACATACAAATGCGAGGTCTAGGAATATGCAAATGGTTTGACAGTTTGATTCAATCATGGGAATTAGAGTCGATTACCACTTACAAATGCGAGCTCTTGAGGATGCCACCTGGTTTCTGGTCATAACAACTTGTAAAAATTACATGGAAAATAGAAAATAGTGAATAGCAATGCCAACACGTCAAAACTTCCGTGCAAATTTCATTTACATTTGCCTTTTTTATTATATTATCCTGATGGCTGCAAGAACATCCAGAACAGAGAATCAAGATGCCATTGATGCGGAAATTGTTGGGATGCTTGCGGATCCTAAGGAGGCAAGTATTTATCCATAATAAAATAATCTTTTAATGGATTACAAAATATTCAATATCTAAAATTTATTTTTATGATCCAGTCAACCTAATAATTTAAAAATAAAAATAAAATAAAATATGAATTTACAACAAAAATATAAATCCAAGTTCGTATAATAACATATTCCATGCCCAATAAATCTGAAGCATAAAAAGTTAATAATTCCTAAATATTAAAAAAAAAAATCTCTAATAAAAACAAATTCTGATAGATTTTACAATCTTGAGCCCACCCAAAAAGAAGTGTTTTAAAAAATTTATTAGAAAAACTATCAAAATATTTACCAGGAAAACATCAATATTTTGAACCATTCATTACCTACTACTGGAAAGTGATTCTTTAGGGAACACACTTCAACACTTTCACTTATATTGACAATGAAGGGAAAATGCATCGAGTTAGTAAAGGTGCTCCAGAGCAGGTATTGTTCTTTGGATGTTTGACCTTCTTCATTAAGCTTGGTAATGGGCTGTATTGTTTAGAAAGTGCTTCAAAACTTATTTGTACACATTCTATTAAAACTGAAATGACCAAATACTTTCTGCTAGATTCTTAACCTTGCACATAATAAGCCAGAAATTGAGCGGCGAGTTCATACAATTATTGACAAGTTTGCTGAACGAGGACTTCGCTCTCTTGCAGTTGCATATCAGGTTAATAATATGGCTTCTTTTGCTTTATCCGTGGGCTCTATAATATCCTACATTGTAACGCCAACATAAAACATTGTTTTGAGCTCCATTTCAAAAGAACTATTTATGAAAAATATGTCAAATTTTTTGTCATGAGAAGAGGCCTTATTTTAACTATATCAAATCTCAATACATATTCTTTCCATCTAGTAAATATATTTGGAATCCAGCCATAGGAAATACATTAGAGAATCCAATTGCATTGACCATGGAGGTATGAGAAAATACATGGTTTTAGCTCAAATTTTTTATGTATATGTAGAGGTCCAAAGTTCAATTTATTTTCCATATTAAATAATTTCTAATCAAGGAAAACGATGAGTTGGGTGTGAGACGTCATAAAAATCTTGATATCATATGGTTTCAATGCTTAGAATCTAGTTATAAAAGAGGCTATAGTAACATTCAACAAACCATCTAGAGGGTATAGTGGTTGTATGTCAATTAATTCAATTGTACTGGAATTCAATTACATTTAATTTATCAATCTAGATTGGTAGATTGGTAAACTTGTGAGGTGAAAGCACAATATGTGTAGGATCAAGCTAGATTGGTTGTTAATTCTAATTCAGAATTAGAAACTAAATTCAAGAAGAATGAAACAAAAATCCTAATCTATTAACACAAAATTGAAATCAAATCACTCTTACTTCACTTGATAATACCTTGGACTAAGCATATACTGAAATCTCTCACACAAATCCAATTCATCTACACAATCATATCCAAAATTCCAAGTGTTCACTAAAATGTCAGGAAGATGATCACAAGGGTTTTTAATCAAAGAGGATGACTAATGCACTAGGGACTTCCTTTCCAATGGAGGCAAGTAGACTCTCTGATAATTAGGCACCTTGGTTACTTTGACTAATTAGGTTGATTTTCAAACAACAATTTAACTATGATACTAAACCATAAAAAATGATGTTAAAATCTAGGGCTATGGGAAGAAATACAAATTTAATGATGTAATGGAATTGTAACTTAGCTTTTTCAATGCAACAATGATATCTATGATAGTCAAGCTAATAAAAAATATATATATATTTAACCTAATAAAACCTTACTCGTATCAAAATATGGTAATTTAATATAAGTATGAATTATCAATATGTAATCTCATAACTAATTTCTAATTAAAATTTAAATACCTAGGAACTAGGAACTAGTAAAAAGTACAACTTGTAACTAGTGACTAGTGACTAGTAATAGAATAAAATGTCTAATCAATACTTATATAACCATAACATTTACTCAAATATTTTAATTACTAATTGATTCTCCTTAAATAAATTTAAACTATAGGAAGTAATGCATTCCATTAAGAAACAATTAAACAAGTATGGTTGCTCTTTCAAGGCTAAACGACAAAGGCAACTCCATTAACTACTATATCAAATAACCTGTTAATAAAACTTGTGTTGAAACAAAATTATAAGCCTTAATAAATCAATATTATAGTGAATATTTTAAGTTCTTCTTGTTGATTATGTATATCTTTATAGCTATCTCAAAATGTTTGCAGGAAGTTCCTGAGGGCAGGAAGGAGAGTCCAGGAGGGCCTTGGCATTTTATTGGATTGATGCCTCTTTTTGATCCCCCACGCCATGACAGTGCTGAAACAATCAGAAGGGCTCTTAATCTTGGTGTAAATGTCAAAATTATCACAGGTATGGTGAGGTTATGGTGTCATCAGTTTCATTGCTGGTTTTGTAATGCAGCGAGCCGACATTTAACTATTTACTTGCAAATGTTCATCAGGAGATCAATTAGCTATTACCAAGGAGACAGGTCGCCGATTGGGCATGGGTACAAACATGTATCCATCATCCTCTTTACTAGGTTAGGAAAAAGATGAATCAATTGCAGCTTTGCGATTTGATGAACTGATAGAGAAGGCTAATGGTTTTGCTTGTTTTTTCCCTGGTGAGCAACATTTATCTTTTGCTTGTGCGTTTTTTCTTGGGTGTCCCACTCAATTATTTATATTTCCAACTCCCTTCTCTCTTGGTTATGGAACTTTATGTTGCATGGTTTATATTATAACTATTATTTTGCAGGTGGAAATGTTTATCTCAGATACTTTTTTTTTTCATTTCCTTAATTAGTGTTTGATTCCATATCCTTCCTTATTTTGATTGGTCATTGCATAGCATAAGTACGAGATTGTTAAATGATTTCATGCTACAAAGCACATATGTGGAATGACTAGCGATAGCGTTAATGATGCACCTGCACTAAAGTAGGCAGACATAGGAATTGTTGTTGCTGATGCAAATGATGCGAAAAAAGCATACATATAGACCTTTCAATCTTGCTCAATCCATTTGCTGTTAGGTAATTTGCAATGTACCTGCATACCCTGACAGGGACTATCACCATGGGTAGTGGCTCCTTGTTTTGTAAAAAAGTGGTTTTATTCACTCCTGAAAGGTGTATATGGTGATTTGTATATCTGAGAAAAAGTAAAAAGATATTTTTATATTTTTTTTGTTTAAAGATAGTTAGTTTTAGCAACTATCAGTGGGTATCTTTTGAAAAAGATAGAAGAATTTAGAATATTCTGAGTATTAGAAAAGAGAAGGTGATTAAACTATTTTAAGAAAAAATATCAGTGGGAATATGTTCACTGCTTCTTATCTACCACAAATATTAACATATATTTTTTTATTGGTTTTTATGTGAGACCACATATTTTTATTGCCAAAAATTTTAAATTTTGGATCATTAGAAAGAAAGTCATATTAGAAATAGATGATTTATGGAACATTATTTCAAACGGGTTTGACGAACTCTAAGTCAAATAGAATATGAAGCTAACATATAAGATCAAAAGGAACAACTTTTTGTGAATAGGCAGGATGATGCAACAACATTATTTCTCATACAAAAGGTTTAAATGACAATATTTTCCCAAGATTTTGTTCAAAATTTTAAATTTTTGGCCATTAGAATGAGAGCTAGATTAGAAATATATGATTTTATGGAACATTGTTTTGAATGGGTTTGAGGAATCCTCAAGTGAGATAGCCTATTAGGATCAATTTTTTTATGAATAGGAAGGATGATGCGACATACATTCTTCCAAAGATTGTGGCAACAACCATATCCAAAGAAGCTTGGTATATTCTGGAAATGATATATAGTGAAAGGAGGAGCGACACCATTGAGCAAAGTCTTGTAGTTGTGAATTAAGTTCCTATTGTAACTAGAGAAGCAGGGGATTTGGATATTGCAGAAGTGACATGAGAATTTCTAGAAAATCCAACCAAATAAAATAATATATACATAGATATGGAGAGTACCGGTGACATGCACACTATGGAAAAGTTTGAAGAAGTTATTAAAAAAAAAAGTGATTATGTAGAAGATGCAAAGTATAGGCATGAGGAAAAATTTGATGTTCATTGTGAAAGAAAAAACAAATCTAGAGGATGATTTTCTTTTTCGACGAACAACAACAATAGGTGAAGATAACTTAATAGTGAAACTTGAATTTGCTTCTATCATTGAATTAACTTTTATTGAAGAGTTCTTTTCAAAGTCTAAGTATCATGAAAATGAAAGTGTTTATAGAAAAGCTATAATTACAAGTTCATCATTGAAGTTACTTTGGAATTGTCCGTAAAGGGTAATGGTAGTTTCCAATGCTTACTTATTATCATGTGCCCATCCTATCGCATTAATTACGCAAAGTATATTATTATAAATAAACCATGTAAAATGAGAATATAGAAGTATAGATAGTTATATAATATAATATTATAAAGAAATCAAAATCTGGGGATTTTTTCCTTATATTAAAAACATTTTAAATTTAATTTAAAAATTAACGATATTAAAGATTCTTATTTGCAAAAATCAAAATAAAATATTCTAAATTATAGTGTAACTGTTTATCGGGGGTTCGGCTTCTCATAACTACAATGTCTTAACATTTCTTTAACGTTATTTCTAGGCTTACTTTTATTTATAACATGTCTTCCAGATTTTTAATTAAATTATGGAAAGGATATGAGGTGTAGGGTTTAAATTTGAAGTTTGAAGGAATATTTTGTGTTTAGTAAGAAATACTCATTTACTATACTCTAATGGAAATCTTAATATTAAATATTTTTTAGTTTAATTAATGACGTATATCTTAATCGGGTTAATTATTTAATTAGAAAATTTTTTAAATTAGGTAAAAAGTTTATGCATTTCATTTCAATTAGTGTCTATTCAATTCATTCCTATGCGTTACCTCCCTAGCATTACAATTAATGTTTCCATCTTCGGCGCCCATGGCATTGATACCATATGTGAATGAGAGGACATTTACAGATTGGAATGTGTGTCCAAACTCTTCAGAGCTACGATAAAATCCATCCCCATCACAAAAAAACTTCTTCCTCATCAATGCTCCTAGATCCTAGCTAGGTTAGTCTCCACTATAATAGTCACTTAAAAGAAAGAGCTCTACTCACCCCTCTGTGATTAGGTTCGTATAGATGGCGAAACAAAGGTATACATTAATCCCCATTATGTTTTATTGTCTTCATTATCTTTTCATCCATTCATATTCATATTATTCTAGAAAAAATAAATATATATTCTCACTAGAATGAACCATGTTAATTTTCCTTAGGGTTATATCTTTTTTAAATTGATAATTGCATTTCTTCATTTACACATTAAATTCACCTCATAATATCATAACATTATTTAGATTTACATCATTATTCGACAATGTATGCAACTATGTAGACAAAACAATATCATCATCATTAATGCAGCGAAACATAGAGAAGAAAATCATTCACACATAGAGACAACATGATTGGTCGAAGACCAGGGAAAAACCCTTTCAAATTCTTCTTCTTATTAGATTGCCATTGAATGATTAAGCAAAAGAGAGCACAATTATCCATATCTTCATCCATACAGCTATCCAACAAAAATTAACCAACAAACATCGATGAAAAGAATCGAACAATGATCATACTCAAAAACACTTATTCAAAGTCTATAATGAACTACCACTATCCACGGTCAACTTCTGAACACTATAGTCAATGAGAGAAAACTTTAGACAACTAAAATTTCAACCTTTAGATCCCACTCGCATGGAGGAGTCATGGGTGCAACTAAGTGGTTCCAATTTCTCTCTTGAGCATGTAAGCCAGCGATTGGAGCCAAAAGTATCCTTTGTCAGGCCAACTATTGTAACCCAAAACCCTAGTTTCCAGTTGCATGGAGGACAAGATGTGTGTGCGACTAAAAGGCTTCAGTCACACGGATGAGCTTATGAGAAAATGACTACAGTAGATATCTCTCTGTGTCATGCCTGTGATTGACTCCCAAAACCCTAAAACAAAAATGCGACCTTCAAACCCTACAATTTCTCCTTCGTGCGAACCAATTCTCAACAGACATGCCTCAGACCTGTGCAAGCCAATACAAAGAAGAGAATAGAAGAATGTATCATGATGTTGTCCAAGTTAGGTTGAGGTCACTTGTAGTTATATCCTTCCAAGGGTGTCCAATTTTCTTTAGGGCCAATCTGATCAATTATGCACACGTGGGCTTATAACTCAAAAATACACTTTCCTTTGTCCAAATTTGATGATCTTTAGGTCGATTTTGGTCCTCTCAAAAAGAGGACTTCAATGCAATCATCATCTCCATAAAATTAGTTTTTCAAAGTGGAATTTGACCCCATTTGTTTAATTTAACACTCCCTCTCAACTAAGGAGAATTCCACCTATTAATATCTGACCATCGGTCATCATGTCATCTCGTCATCATCCCATGTCCAATCTCAAGTATCTCATCATCATGTACCTTCACTTTTCATCTCTTTCTTATTCATGCTTATCTATTGATTGTCCCTACTCATATGTTGATTGATAACATTCTCACATCTAAAAGAAGAAGAATTCGACATCGAAGGGAAGCTCAATCTACCACCCTCTATCGAGGGGAGTCACTACTACCACCCCAAATCTTTGTCAGTGAGGATCCTAATGCTACCACCTAGGAAACATCAATGGGAAGCCAAATCTACGACCCAAAATAACATTGAAGAGCTCACCTCAATCTAGAACAACATTGGGGAGCTTAATCTCAACTTGGATTCTCATGGGGGAGCTAAACATATAGAACCCCTTATCAAGAAATAGGTGATATAGTGGAGCACATAGCAACCTATCTTATTGCATACCAATCTTCCTAACAATGACACTTAAGAGTCATGTGGTAGAACAACTACATCATAATCCAAGTTGAGGCTAGATACATGGCTTACCAAAAGGTAAGGATCACATGCCCCAATCCTCCTTAACGTGTTGGCCAGACTGGGAGGGACAATCCTAACAAGCCCAACTTGTTTGTATGATACCAACTAGGGTATACTCTGCAAAGACTAAGATAGCGGAGCAACATCTCCAACCCTATGGGGAAGAGATAGGGGTGATAACCTATTGTCCAGAGATTCCTCAAGCTCGCGAACCCTCAATCTCAATTCCATACCCTCAAAGCTCAAACAGGGGGGAAGTGTTGGTTTAGTGTCCTCAATTAACGATGCTCTTTGTATTTGATCCGAATTTAAACAGGATCACAAAAAATTACAGAGATAACCATAAACACAAAGATGCAGCAAAAATAATACTTCATTTCATTAATGGAAAATACTGAAACATGCTTACAATCAGAAATGGAAATAAACTAGCTAGGGC